>JANAVB010000398.1:8211093-8413593 GCA_029216955.1 Iris pallida | reverse complement strand
CCACAGATAAGATCGGCCTAGTGTGGCAGTTTCAGAATCTGCAGCAGGGCGGTATGACTGTGGAGGAGTATGCGGCGGAGTTCGGCCGGCTGAGGCGATACGCCGAGTACATGGTGAGTGACCCAGTGATTCGAGCAGAGCGCTTCCGGGAGGGATTGACATGGGATATCAAGATCCTGATCCCTTCATTCTATGGGACATATGCAGAGGTCTATGCGGAGGCTCGGAAGGTGGAGAGAGAGTGGGGCTTGAAGCCGAAGAGGGATCGTGAGTTATTTTCAGGGGCCAGTAGCAGCGCGGGGGCTGCTAAGCGTCCTCAGCTTCAGCATCAGCCATTCCAGCATCATCAGCAGCAGGTGTAGGCCAGAGCATCTATCTAGAGGGTTCAGCAGCGTCCGGGGCAGGATGATCCACCGTGCCACTTCTGCAAGAAGTCGGGTCACCTCTTTGAGTTCTGCAGGAGGAGGCTGGGTTTGTGTCTCTTTTGTGGTGCCGTTGGGCATCAGATGCGAGAGTGTCCTAGGAACCCTCATGTTACTGGAGAAGCTCAGAGGGTACCTGTTCCGAGGGCACCAGCTAGTGTGCCGATAGTTCAGCAGCGGGGTCCACTTTCGACCCAGCAGCAGCAGTTTGTTCAGCACCGCCAACAGAGGGGTGGTTAGGGTAGAGCCTTTGCTCTTGCAGCCGAGAAGATGGAGCCTATTGCAGATGTTGTCGCAGGTTCTGTTCTGCTCGATTCTTTTCCAGCTTTAGCCTTGTTTGATTCTGGTGCTACATACTGTTTTGTGTCTGTTTCTTTTGCTCTTAGGCACAATATTATTGCTGAGTATCTTGGTAGGACTTGCAAGATTATGAATGGAAATGACATCATCCTAGTTAATAATGTTTGCAAGGGACGGAGAGTTTCTTTGAGAGGCCGAAAGCTGAGTGCGTGTTTGCTCGTAATACCACTTCCGAGTTACGATATGGTACTCGGTATGGACTGGTTGAGCATGCACCATGCTAGCATAGACTGCAGAGGGGGCATGATTCTGTTCAGGCCGCCAGGAGAGCCGGAGTATGAGTTCACCAGGGGTACATCGGAGCCAGGAGATGGATTCTGCGAAGCATTATTGGCGGGGCCGGTGTTGCCACATCCACTTATTACTGAGTTCTTGGATGTCTTTTCCGAGGAGTTGTCCGGGATGCCGCTAGATCGCGATGTTGAGTTTTCTATAGACCTAGTGCCGGGCGCTGAGCCTATCTCCCAGCACGTCTATAGAATCAATAACAGTGAGTTAGCGGAGCTGAAGAAACAGGTCGACGAGCTAGAGGACAAGGGCTTTATTCGATCTAGTTCTTCACCTTGGGACGCGCCAGTTCTTTTCGTCCCCAAGAAAGATGGTACGGTATGTATGTGCATTGATTACAGGGCACTCAACAACCTTACCATCAAGAACAAGTATCCTTTGCCAAGGATTGATGACTTGTTCGACCAGTTGAGCGGGGCGAGGGTGTTCTCGAAGATCGAATTGCGTACCGGTACCATCAGCTGAAGGTGAAGCGGGATGACATTCCGAAGACTGCATTTTGGACTCGCTATGGCCAGTATGAGTATACCGTCATGCTGTTTGGGTTGACCAACGCCCCAGCGGTATTCATGAACTTGATGAACAAGGTATTTCATCAGTACCTTGACAAGTTCGTGGTGGTCTTCATTGATGACATTCTCATCTATTCGAAGACACCAGAGGAGCACGAGGAGCACCTGAGGATTGTGTTGGACACTTTCAGGAGGGAGCAGCTGTATGGGAAGCTGTCCAAGTGCGAGTTCTTCTTGGATCGCGTGGAGTTCCTAGGCCATGTTGTCTCTGGCGAGGGAATTTCAGTAGATCCGAAGAAGATTTCTACAGTAGAGTCCTGGTCTACGACGAGCTCAGTAGCAGAGGTTCGGAGTTTTCTGGGTCTGGCAGGTTATTACCGGAGGTTCGTGCAGGATTTTTCCAGGATTGCCCAGCCGATGACCCGCCTTACCAGGAAGGACGAGGAGTTTTTTTTTGGTCCGAGAAGTGCCAGGCCGCCTTCAAGGAGCTGAAGGCGAGGTTGACTACAGCTCCTATCTTGACGCTGGTTATACGATCTACAGTGATGCTTCAGGACGGGGTTTGGGTTGTATACTTCAGCAGCACGGGAAGGTGATTGCCTATGCATCTAGGCAATTACGTCCTCATGAGAGAAACTACCCTACCCACGATCTGGAGCTGGCAGCGATCATCTTTGCTTTGAAGCTGTGGAAACACTATCTGTACGGAGAGCGAGTTAGGATCTATACAAATCACAAGAGCTTGAAGTACGTGTTTGCCCAAAGGAGCTGAATATGAGACAGAGGCGATAGTTAGAGCTGATGAAGGATTTTGATATATCCTTACAGTACCATCCGAGAAAGGCCAACGTGGTCGCGGATGCTTTGAGCAGGTATCCCGTGGCCATGTGTTTGACGATGGATCATCACCTTCTAGTAGATCTGGAGAGTTAGGGCATAGAGGTGATAGTTTCTGGGTTCGAGGTACAGATATGGGGTCTCTAGGTGCAGTCAGAGCTGATGGACAGAGTCAGGGCAGCTCAGTTTGAGGATGAGGCTCTGAAAGTCATCAGGGAGCAGGTCCGGGCAGGACTGTTGGATGAGTTCTCTATAGTGGGGGATGGGTTGTTGAGGCATAGTACCAGATTGTGCGTGCTGAGCGGAGGACTTCGGGAAGAGGTTCTTCAGGAGGCGCACCATTCTCAGTACTCTATGCATCCAGGAGCCAACAAGATGTATAGAGACTTGAGACAGCATATTTGGTGCTATGGCATAAAATGCGAGGTGGCTCAGTTCATTTCTAGATGCTTGGTGTGCCAGCAGGTGAAGGCCGGGAGGCAGAGACCCGGTGGATTGCTCCAGCAACTACCCATTCCTGAGTGGAAGTGGGAGCATATCACTAGGGACTTTGTATCTGGGCTTCCATGCTCTCCAGGAGGGAAGGATGCGATTTGGGTCATTGTTGATCGATTGACCAAATCGGCCCACTTTTTGCCTTTCAAGGTGGGTTTGTCTATGGAGAGGTTGGCCGAGATGTACGTGCGACAGATAGTCCGATTGTGCGGGGTTCCAGTGAGTATAGTCTCTGATCGGGACAACCGATTCACTTCCCACTTCTGGAGGAGTTTGCAGCTTAGCTTAGGCACATCGCTCAAGTTCAGTACCGTATACCACCCCCAGACAGACGGGCAGTCGGAGAGGACGATTCAGACCCTCGAAGATATGCTGCGTACCCGTGTCTTGGACTTCGGGGGATCTTGGGAGGACCACCTTCACTTGGTAGAGTTTGCTTACAACAACAGCTACCAAGCCAGTATAGAGATGTCACCTTTCGAGGCTCTATACGGACGGAGGTACCGTACTCCCTTGTCTTGGGATGATATCGGCGAGAGGGTTTTGCTTGGCCCTGAGATGGTAGTGGATGTTGCAGAGAAGGTCAGGGTTATCAGAGATAGACTTCGGGTGGCACAGGATAGGCAGCGATATTGGGCCGATAGCCACCGGAGGCCGTTGGAGTTTGAGGTATAGTTTAGATTTTTCTAGTATTTGAGTCTGATTGTGATTGTTTTAGATCAAGCTCTAAGCCTTGTGTTTTGTTCTAGGTTGATGATCTTGTGTTCCTGCGGATTTTTTCGACGCGTGACACGATTCGTTTTGGTGGCAGCGGGAAGCTTAGTCCATGATACATCGGACCATTCCGTATCTTGGGCAGGGTCGGTGCAGTGGCTTACCGACTGGAGTTACCGCCGGCACTAGAGGGAGTGCACAGCGTGTTCCACGTGTCGCAGCTGAGACGGTACATGGCAGATCCCAGTCACGTCTTGGACCACTCCGAGATCGAAGTGGGACCGACACTCAGTTATCCAGAGAAGCCGGTTGAGATCTTGGACAGAAGAGAGAAGGTGCTCCGGAACCAGGTCATTCCCTTGGTTCGCGTTGCATGGAGACACCACTCTCCAGGTGAGTCTACCTGGGAGAGGGAGGACGACATGCGGGAGCGATTCCCATATCTCATCGAGCCTTGAGCTAAAATTTATTCTTTTCTTTCCTTGTTCAATTCATGATTGCTGTATTAGTTCTCATTCAATTTCGAGGACAAATTTTTTTTAGGAGGGTAGATTTGTCACCCCCAGTTTTCGAATTAGGGGTATTTTTGTCATTTTTTCAAGTTTTATAATTTTTGGGAATTTTATTTGATTTTATATGATTTTTAGGGATTTGTTTGATTTAGTTTAAATTTTATCCAATTTGGACTTAAGTTGGAGACCCGGGTAGCCTGGACACTAGTGGGACCCACATACTAGCTGGGCTTGGCCCACATGCCATCCTAATTAGGCTAGAAACCAATAAACCATACTCCCATGGCTTAACTAGTCAATTAGAGACTTAATTACTCGATTTAGAGTTGAACCGAAACAAACCGAACCAAACTAAGTTTATTGGGTTTGGAGGCTTAGTGGATCCCCACCCAAACCCACCAAGCCCTTCCATGGTCGGCCAAGTGGAGCACCCCCTCTCCTTTGCTTCACTCCTAAGCAACATCTCTCTCTTTCCATTTCTTTCTTCTTTGAAGTTTCTTCTCCTTCAAGAGATCTTATTCTAGGTATGCCTTAAAATCCCCATTAATTCCTCTCTTGCATTTATTTCCTTTACAATAAATGTAGAGGAGATGATTCTCCATATTTTGCCCATAGAATTTGTAGGTTTCTCTAGAAAACTAGTATAGGGATTTATTTGGGGGTTTTCCTTTTAAAGAGGAATATATATGTATATATATGTATATATATTTATATGTATTTGTGTGTGTAGAGAGAGGTGGTGGTGTCATGAGAGTGGTGGTGGTGGTGTATGAGTGAGAGTGTGTGTGTGTGAGTGTGTGTGTCTATATATATATATATATATATATATATATATATATATATATATATATATATATATATATATATATATATATATATCTGTGTGTGTGTGTGTATGTATATATATATATATATATATATATATATATATATATATATATATATATATATATATATATATATATATATATATATATATATATATATATATATATATATACATACACACACACACACAGATATATATATATATATATATATATATATATATATATATATATATATATATATATATATATATATATATATATATATATATATATATATACATACACACACACACACACACACACACACACACATATATATATATATATATATATATATATATATATATATATATATATATATATATATATAATATATATATATATATATATATATATATATATATATATATATATATATATATATATATATATATATATATATATATATATAGGGGGGATGAAGAGAATAAGAAACCAAAGCAGCAGCAGCAGTAGGCCTGCAGTAGCAGCAGCAGCAGCTAAATGCGCAGTAGCAGCAGCAATAGCAGGACACAGCAGCAACAGCAATAGCACAGGCAGCAGCAGCAATAGCAAGTTCAGGAGCAGCAGTAGATAGGAAGAAGAATAAGAAGAGAAATAGGAAGAAGAAAGGGGAATAATGAGAAGAAGATAGGAAGAAGAATAAGAAGAGGAATAGGAAGAAGAAGGAAAAGAATTAGAAGAAGAGTTAGAAAGAAGAATAAGAAGAATGAAAAGAAGATTAAGAAGAAGAATTAGAATGAGAAGAATAAGAAGAATGAAAAGAAGATTAAGAAGAAGAATTAGAATGAGAAGAATAAGGAAAAGAATGAGAGGAAGAGTTAGAAGAATAGGAATTAGAAGAAGAATGAGAAGAAGAGTTAAAAGAGGAAGAATTAGAAGAATATGAATTAGAAGGAGAATGAGAAGTAGAAGTATAGGAAGTAGAATTTAGAGGTTTGAGAGTGAATAGGTTTTGGTGTAGGGGTAAAATCGAGCTCCGAGTGTCGGAACGAGTTGAAACTTGGAGGAGACCTAGATTATGTGAATTAGACTTTGCGGGTAGGCTCCCAAGTTGAAATCGGGGTTTTAGAACGACGGTATCGCACCGTACCATTGCGTATCTTGAGATATTCAAGATATCGGCAATAGGCCGTAAGATGGACTGGACATCTACTCTACCTAGGAAGCTTGGTAGGTAACGAATGTATAGGCTAGTATCCTACTACCCTAGGAAGCACGGGTCGAAATACCAAGCGTAGGTAGGCTAACTTGGTATTTGCCTAGGTTAGAACTTTACCTTTATAAAGGGTAAATTAAGATCTTGGCCTACGGCCAAGATACGAATTTCCGAGTCCAAGATAGACTTGGATATGGGTTGTAAGGGTTGGTAATGATTAGAAATAGTCGTCTAGACCTAGTCTTGACCTTGGTTGACTACGGTTGACTTTTTAGACCAAAAGTCAACTATGGGTCAACACTTTACCCAATTTAGTCTCAAATTCCATTAGACTTGAACGGTTGACCAAAAGTCAACTGTTAGTTACCATTGACCTAGGATTGACCTATGGTTGACCAAGAGTTGACCGGAGTTGACCTGTTTGTCACGACCCGCACCCTTATGAGGGGCACGAGCACGTGGGTACGTCCAGCCTACGCCGCAGTATCGGCGGTAGAACGCTGTATATAACGCCTGTAAATACTAAGACTAACAGTATAAAGGTACCTGTACAGTATATACTCTCCGAATGGAGGTTACATATCAATACAGTCTCAATCACAGAATAAAACTAAGGTAGATAGCTCAGAAAGAGAACATGTGATAGATGAAAGAGTAAATATGTCCAGAGTCCAATACAAGCCCAGATATATACAACATCACAGGGTCTCAAAATATAATATAGAAGCTACAGTCTGATAAAGCTAGCTGGATCGCAGTTCAGTCAAACCTAGCTAATCTACACTACTCTGGAAGTACAAAATCTAGTGGCTCTACTATAAGGCCACGATCCAAGGCTACTCTATCTGACTCGGGCCCATAATAGGTCGAGCAGTCCGACTCAGAATCATCTGTAATATATCATAACGGTATCCTATCAGGAAAATGAGCAAGTACAAGCACTAACAGCAGTTCCATGTGAATTGACAATTTCTATAAGAGACAGTACAATAAACTACGAGACAAAGATATATGAAAACTTGAGAACCGTTCGGAAGCCGTGTTACAACCCTTAAACCAAACAAGGACCGGGGTTGTAACTCTTCTCCTGAGCAGAACTTAGTCTCCAATCAAGGTACAATGTAAAGGCATGTAGAGCATGTGAGTAACTGTATATCATGGCATGGTGAGGAAAATACTGAATGTAGAACAGAGCAGGATATACGATAAGAATAAGTAAATATAAAATGTGACTTGAATTATTAGAGCAATATGTGATCGGCTTGGGATAAGTGACAGGACAGGCTATCCACTTGGCCCGGCAATCCGCAGTGACCTCAACGGAAGGTCATGCCGGCCAACCTGGATAACGAGCACAAGGCAAAAGGATCTCGCTACACCCTTTGTAAGGAAAGAGTGGCGCGAGCACATGAATAGTGACAGGGTGGCTTGGATCACATAGCCCCTAATAATTCCCCATCCCCGAATAGTACAATGGATCTGGACATGACACGTCATGGCACGTGATTCCGTAAAAGGGTAGCAAATTCCCTTAGAAATTGGTGTCTATACAAGTACAGGGAACAAGACAGGAAGTGTACCAATATGCCCAGAAATCCAGGAATAACATCTCATGCCGTGATCTAACGTGTACTAGTCCGTGAACTATCGTGACTGAGAATCAAGTAAGACACTACGACTGAATCAGATATAGCAGATATCAAGACAATAAAAACTATCAGTGAATGTACTCGCCTGCTGTCATGAGCTGTAGGGTATATCAATGCTCAGAGCGGTAATCAAGAACCTAAAGATGAGATACTGTATGTTAATTTAGGTTTAAACAAGTTTAAGAATGATTCACAATGAATGATATGCAATCTAGGTCAAACTAGGTCTCACTGAGTCACACTAAGTCCTGTCAAGTCAAATCTAGGTCAAATCAAGTTATATCAAGTCAATCTAAGTCAGCTCTAGTTTGGATTTGGTCAAATCTAGACAAAGTGTTGACTCACTCACAAGCCTTCTCTAATTTGATTTCCTACATTCCCTTCTCCTTATTCTTATTCTCCGTCTCCTCCTCCTTATTCTCCGCCCCCTTCTCCTTATTCTCCGTCTTCTTCTCCTTATTCTCCATCTTCTTCTCTTTATTCCCCGTTTTCTCCTTATTCTCCGTCTCCTTCTCCTTATTCTCCGTCTTCTCCTCCTTATTCTCCGTCTTCTCCTTATTCTCCGTCTTCTTCTCCTTATTCTCCGTCTCCTTCTCCTTATTCTCTGTCTCCTTCTCCTTATTCTCCGTCTTCTCCTTATTCTCCGTCTCCTTCTCCTTATTCTCCGTCTTCTCCTCCTTATTCTCCGTCTTCTCCTTATTCTCCGTCTTCTTATTACCACTGCTGCTCCTAATGCCTAACTGCTGCTGCTGCTACTTGTAGGCCTAAAAAATAAAAGTCACGCTGAGTTGATCAGGACAAAGTCTAAAAGTCACGCTGAGTTGATCAGGATAAAGTCTAAAAGTCACGCTGAGTTGACCAGGACAAAGTCTAAAAGTTACGCTGAGTTGATCAAGACAATGTTTAAAAGTTACACTGGGTTCTACCAGACTATTTCCTCAAATATACGCAGAGACAGCTCATCATTTGTCAGAGTGTCATTATGACTGACAGCACGACAGTCAAAGAATGTCTCCTCGTATGCCACGTATGCACGAAACTCGAGAGATCACAGCCGACTATTGCGTGACTTTCGAAATCTTCTTCAACGAGACTCAGCCTTCATCAAGTTGGCGTACCAAAAGAGCTTATTGTCATTTAATGCGACTGACAAGGCAATCAATGTCAGAGATTTTGTGTCAGTCGAGGCACGTCGAATCAAGACAGCTGGCAGTTCTGACTCAAGTCTGCGTGTATTTTAAACTTCTATGTTCCTTCCTCAAGCTTGCGTAAATTCTGAGCTTTCTGCTTCCAGTTAGCATGTATTCTGAAGCCTTCTATCCAAAGTCTGCGTGGATTTCGTCCTCAACAAGGCTGCGTAGATTTCGTCCTCAAGAAGCCTGCATGGATTTCATCAAATTGGAGTACGTGGCAGCCATGCCACCGATCTCTCACCTGCGTGTCCTGTAACTTGCACACGACTCATGCACGATTGCCATGTGTCCAACAGTTACAGGCCACGTCCAGTAACTGCTCATAACCTTGCATATATTAAATCCTGCGTGATTTTCAACTATGCACAAGTTGTGAAGACAGTTATCTTTTCAGTTATTTTTGACTCTATAAATAGAGTTCTTTTTTTTATTCATGGTACACATACATAGATATCTAAATTGCTGTCAAATTTTTGAGAGCTTTTCTTCTTCGCATCGTCTAAGGGATAAAGCGATCGTCTTCTAGATCGGATTCCTACAGTTGTATTTTCCCAGAAACACAATAAATAAAGTAAATTTATTTATGGAAAACAAATTGGCGACTCTGCTGGGGAAAACCATCTCCTCTTCTGAGATGGCAACAACTCAATGGGATACTTCGTCAGTCGGCTCGACGAAGAAGGTGATATCGATCCAATTCGATCAACTCGCCTACGAAGAAATGCAGCGGGCTAAGGGTGGCAAGCCCACTTCAGCCTCCATCACCACTGCCAAGTCAAAGAGACGATCTGTCTACGTCCCTAAGAATCTGTTGGCAACCAATGGTGAAGTTTTTGCCATAGTGTCTACTCCTAACACTGGCAAGGACTCTACTGCAAGCACGCACGCTCTTGTGTGCTCGAAGACGACAGCAGTCAAAAGTTACGCTGGCAGCACTGGCTCCTTAGCCAAGCCTGTTCCAGCATGCAATCTCAAAGTCAAAAGTCACGCTGACAGCACTGGCTCCTTAGCCAAGCCTGTTCCAGCGTGCAATCTCAATCCCAATAGTCACGCTGACAGCACTGGCTCCTTAGCCAAATCTGTTCCAGCGTATATTTCTAAATTCAAAAGTCACGCTAACAGCACTGGTTCTTTAATCAAGCCTGTTTTAGCGTGTATTCCGCATACGTCATCCAACAAGTCAATTCTCTCTGACTCAGTGTGCGTACCAAAATTTGGCTCTTTAGCCAAGACTTTATACGCTGACAATACTGGCTCCTTAGCCAAATTGTCACCAGCATACTCTAAGAAGAATAGCTCTTTAGCTATTTCTTCTTCTTTGCCAAATTCTACTAGAACTGGGGGTGGTCTTGCTAGAACTCCTCCACAAATGGCTCACAAAGTCCCTTCGAAAAGAAATAACTCTTTAGTTGTTTCTTCTGCTCCTGTAGTGTTTACTTCAGGAACAGCTTTTACTGACAGTTTTGTTAGTCAAAGAAAAGAAGATGGTCTTTTGACTACTCTTCCTTCTGGGCATTCTATGTCTCAAAACTTGAATAAGTCTAAGAAGAAACATTTCTTAATGTCTTCTTCTACGAATTCTTCAAATTGGGCACAGAATTTGTCTATAAAAGAGGGTCTGTTACCAACTCCTAATCAAGGGGATGGTTCAACTCTTCCTTCTCTGCAAATATCCAGATCAATGGAAGGAAAACTCCAAGTTTCAAAAACCAATGTGTTACCTCCAACTGATCTAAGAGCAAAACTTAATCAAACCCGTTTAGGAAGCACTTCTGGTGTCAAAAAACCATACCAATCGGGAACAAAAGCAAGAAATCCAGATGCAGAGTATGCTAGAAATTATGTGGCTCAGATTAATCACTCTCTATATAATCAAGAGCCATCAAGACCTAAGAACCGGAAATATATTCCTAAAAATACACAAAGAATGTTCTCTGATGTACCTCAATCTTCACAGACAGATTTACGAGAACACCTTCAACAGAAGAGAAGGAATAATTCTGTGTCAATGGATCATGACCATGCTGAATGTGACTTCCAGCCAAGGGTCATAATTCAATGCAGATGTCAATCAATGGATCATGACCATGCTGATCATGATTGTGATTTCCAACCGAGAGTCATAATGCAATGCAGATGTCAAACTAAACGACAATCTGTCTTCAATCGGATTCAGTGTGAACCTATGCCTGATGAAGATGAACCTCTGCTTGCTTCTGTCAACATGACCTCTCGGGATACTGGGGGTAGAACTGATAGTCCAGATGGAGTATATAGAGGCACCAGATTAAGAGTCATGGCTTCTAATCAAAGAACTTCGGTTTCTGAAGATTATTCTAAATTTCTTGGAGAATCTAACTTCCCACCTCTTCTTACTGGGGGTAATTCTCCTACAAATGACTTTGATACACAAAGCAGTGATTCAGAACATACAACATCCACTAATTCATCAATAACCCTCGTACAGTCACAACATATATGGTGGATGGGAATACTGAATTGAACAATGAACCTTCTTCTTTGATGACTCCTCAAGACCAAAGGATTGCTTCTTTGGAACAGCAAATGAAATCTATGGCTGATACTATGAAGTCGATGTATGAACTCATGGCAACCCAGCTGTAAAATCGACAGACTGTACCAGATGCCATACCAATTGACACTGGTGTAAGTCCAGTACATGTTCCTCCAGCAGTACAATCCAATACTCCTGGGCAAGCTCAACCGGTTCCTAGTCACTCTGGAGCTGGGGGTAGTGCTTATAATGCTGTTCCTCCTCCCAACTATTCTCTACAAGCTACAACTCTACAATCCTCTGGAGTTGTTACTGAAGAATTGAGGAAACTCCGAACTCAATTTGAGGCATTCAAACAGAAGGATGGTTTACAAAGGTTAGGCATCAAGCAACCTTATCCAATAGAATGGAAGCAAGTATCGTATCCTCCTAAATACAAGCCTCATATTATATCATTCTATAATGGAACCACTTCTCTGAGTCAATTTATTAATCATTTTGAAGTGATGACTGACCAGCTGCAACCAAGTGACGCCCTCCTTACTCGGGTGTTTGTCGGATGTCTCAAAGGAACGGCTTATGATTGGTATAAAAGTCTTCTGGATGGGTGTATTACCTCATTTGCTGGTTTCAAACAAATGTTTCTTGAACGGTTCTATGAAGGGCTCAATGACATGACTATGTCTGCTCTTATAAGAATCAAGCAGAAAAATAATAAAACTACAGAGGATTTCATTGAACGGTTTCGAAGAGAAGCTCTGAAGATACCTCTTGGAACTCCTGATGCTGTCACCATCGACACATGCAAATCAAATTTGTTGCCAATCATCAGCATGTGGACAGGATCTACTCAATTTTAATATTGGCCTTCCTTTATAGTTAGTGCCAAAGCCGCAGAAATTAGTGCTGAAACTTTCAAAGGTTTAGGAGTGCAGATGACTCCCAAAGAAACAGGTCAAAGTACTAACAATAATGCTAAATCCAATACTCGCAAGGGAAAAGAAACCCTTGAAGTTAATCTTCAGAGTAAAGATGCATCGACTGTTCAAGCTCCTCCTGCCTCTACGACTCAACAACCAAGAGCACCTCGCCCCAAAGAAGAATTCTCTTTTGATGACGATAATGTCCTTGGTATCTTTGAATGTCTGCTGAAAGATAATAAAATACAATTACCTGAAATCAAGAAACCTGATGAAGCTGGTAAGACGAATCATCCTAAATATTGTCCATACCACAGAATGTTGGGTCACACAGTTCGTACATATTATGTACTGAAAGGAAAGATCTAGGAAATGATTAAATCTGGAGCTATCACTCTTACTCCGAAAGAGAAGACCGTCACCTCCAACGTCGTCTCTATGCAATTCGGAGATTTTCCTTCTCAACTCCTTGAAAGCGGGATCGTTCCTATTCCCAAGGCAACTCTTGAAATAGTGAATATTCCTCCTCCACAGTCTGAAGGATTAGTACCGATCACTATGGAAACAAGAGAAATTATATGGATTCATCCTGATCTAGTGGCAGATTTTGAATCTCCTCCTCTTCAAAAGACTACTTCCCGAAAATCTAAGAAGGCTGGAAAAACTAAGTCATGTCATATGACTTCTTTCGGATCTACTCCCGACACAGAATCAAAAGATAAATCAGAAGCACTTGCTGGTGCTACTAGAACAGGGAAACCTTATCTAAAGGATTATTCCAAAAGTCCTGAGGATACTCCTGATATCCCTCCTGCTGACAAAGATATTCCTGATGTTCCTCGGGAGGAAGAATCATCCACTGTACCTATTCCTTCAACTACACCGGTTGTACCTACTCCTTCCAAGCCCACAGCTCTTGAGAAAGGCAAACAACAGGCTCGATGATAAACCAATCAAGAAGTCCCTTCCTCTTGGGCTTCAGAAACCTTATAACTTCGACATTCTAGCTCAACTTGCTAATACTCCAGCTAGAATGTCCCTCTTTGAACTTCTACGTCTTTCTAAAGAGACTCGGGAGACGTTAAGTGAGGCACTTTTTCAGGCTGACTCTTGTCTTGCACAATTAAAGAAGCCAGATGAAGAACCTGCCACTTGCTTACATTGCAACAGTGTATTAGAGATTATCCTAAATATCACCTTTACACAAGACAACATGCTACTGGAGGATAATCGACATAATCGGCCTCTCTACTACACCGGTTATATCGATACGATGAAGATAGATCGTATCCTCATTGATCCAGGGTCTGCTATAAGTATAATACCAAAGAGTCTGTTAGATGAACTAAAAATCCCTCTTCACAAGCTTTCCAAGACGGTTACTACTATCCTGGGATTCAATCAAAGCCGAAGCGAGCCTTTGGGAAAGATTCATCTGAAACTTCAGATAGGCGATTTCAGATCCAAAGTCACTTTCTATGTGATCGAGATCGTAGAATCTTATAATCTTCTTCTGGGGAGGCCCTTTCTTCATGAAAATAATGTGGTGCCTTCTACTCTTCATCAGTATTTTAAATACATTGACAGCAATGGAAGAGTACAAAAGGAAGTTGCTGATATAAATCCTTTCCATGGGGTTGAAGCTTATTTCAATGATTCCCGGATGTACAAAGAAGAGTATACAAGGGTAATACAAGCTATGGAGAAAGAGGATCCACAAAGTGAGACCTTGATAATTTCTGTTAAAGGTCGAACTACTCAGCAACAATCTCCTAAACCCTCTGGAGAAGGTTCTTTTATTATTCTAGTGAGCAGACAGATCTCTCCATTACCTCAGTCGTATACTCAAGATACACTGATCATTCCTGTCAGTGGGCGTACTACAGTTCCTGTATCTTCACATATAAAATAGGATACTCTAGTAATCCCTGTTGGAGGGCGGATTACTCTTCCATCTCAGGCTTCAAGGGAGCTCACCTCTTCGGAGCCATTTGTTATCGATCTTAATCGAAACAAAACTTCCTCTCGTTCTTCTTCTCTCCCTTTAGTCATTGATTTGGCTAAGATTTCTAAGGCTCAGCCTTCTCCCAATGTAAATACTACTACTTTTAAATTTAATGAAAAGTCTCCATCTTTGCAGTATATTGATGTGTATAATCATGTTCATAGTTATTTGCATTTGTTAGATGACTTGAGAACAATAACTATAGGAGTTGTACAGACTTTTTATACAGACGTATCCCTAGAATCAGTACAAACTTCATACTTTCTGGTTCCTAGTAGAAAGCCAGGAGACATTCTAATATTCTTCTACAAAGGGCCCCATAATCCTTCTGATTTAGAAGATAATGACAAAAACGATGATACTGGAAGATTACAATTACGTCGTTATAGTCAGCAATCTAAAGACATCATTAAAATATGGGCTATGACTTCTGTTTCGATTAACAAAATGCCTTGGAGGAATTGGCTTTTGAAAACAAAAACAAGAAGAAAAGAAAAGTACAGGGAGTACTAATTTGATTCTGGGAAAGTATTGCTATAGAAGTCTGATTCGTAAACGATCACTTTGTTCCTTGGACCATATGATGATGATAAAGATCACTGCTTGAAGTAGAACAATTTGGAAGAACTAATGCACCAGAAAGGTATCGACGCACTTGGGCACTGATGGCGAGGCCGAATGCTTTCCTGCTTTGCTTCACTTTATTCTGGAAGAAAAGTTGAAGAAGAATGCTCTAGAGGATCAAAATTTCGAAGCTCTGATCTCTGTATTCTCTCCTGTCCCTCTCTCTGTGTGTCGTATGAGAAAAATGAGTCTATTTATAGACTGGGGCTTTCGTGCGTAAAAGAGTATCAACATCTGTCTTTACGCTAACAACTGCCCTCCACGATCAGAATCATCCTCTGTATGTGCTGACACGTGTCCCATCATTTCAGTAAGAATAGGATACATGTACACACGTTCTTCGAAATAGGTGGCATGAAGACCACGTAGGCACACCACGTTCCAGACTGGCCAGAACGAATTGGGCATAAAAAGATGAGCGTAAACTAGCTCTGTCATGGGTTTCCAGCGTAAAGCGGTTATCGAATAACCTTGAGCGTAAAATGGCTCAAATAGACTTCACGCACACATTGTTTTTTATGAACGTAAAGACTCATGTAAAACCCTGTGCGTAAAAGAAACCATTCAGTGAGCGTAAAGTAGCTCGATCTCTATAAACGACAACAATGGTCTTTGTATGAGACAAATTCTATTAAATTCTGTGGTAAATGCCATCATTGATATCTTTATGTCAAAGTCAGCTTTAAATGCGAGATTTGATGGCTTTTGTCCAGCGTGAAAGAGGCTGCTTCAGTCCTTGGCGTAAAATCACCGGTGTAGACCCAAGCGTAAAAAGATCAATCTGCTTAGGCGTAATACAATTAGCCTTGTCTTGGGCGTAAAGAAATTCCCTGCTCTGTTAGGCGTAAAGCGGGCCACTTATGACTGAGATGACTCTCTCTTTGAAGCACTTTTTACGCTCCTACAAGACCCCCTTCAAAGTTTTCAAATGTCTCCAAAATTTGAAACACTTTGAACAGAAGCGTAAAAGTTGAGATTTGCTGAGCGCAAAATTCGGGGTACGCAACAGTCGACCGCGTAAGAGCGGGGATATCCAACAGTCAGCGTAAAGTTCAAGAGAGAAAAATAATGTTGGTCAATATTTTAACCGTCACAATAAATTTTCTTCTTCGTAACTTTCAAATGTATCTTCATCTTCCCGAGTGAGCGGTTTCCAATGAGGAATGTAAAGAGTCTTTTTAATTTGTATAAATAAGGACAAACTCTTTACTCTTAATATTCATCCTCATAGTTGATATGGCGCCAAAGAAAGAGCCAATTGTGGAGAGTGCCTCGGTCACCAGGCTTAACTTCGAGATAGAGAATAAGCGAGCGCAAAATCTTCTAAAGTGCTTTGGGCTGACCCCAGCAGTCTTCAGTCGTATTGATGGTGGTCCTTCAACTGCATACGAGGGACCGGGTGACGCAGAAGCATTCCTTTGTCTGATGCGTCGCTCTGGGATTCGTAGTATGCGTGAGTTGGGTGCATCCCTTTGTCAATCCAAAGAATAGTAATATTCTGTGTACTGCAACTTTTATATGTAGGGATCCGCCCCCATCTTTTATAAATAAAATATTTGGTGTTTTAATCCCATCTATGAACGCGCATTTGTTTATGCACTTCTGTTGACTGCTTCCGTGATTGTTGATTCCCGAGAAACAAACCAACACGTGGTGTCTATTTTATGGTTACAAGATCCTTTAAATAAGATCTTCTCCCGAAATAGACTCATCTTAATAACTTCTTCAGTCTTTATAAATAGCCGAGAATGTTTCATGTATTCTCGTACTCATCCTCCTGAAGATAGCTTTCTGCGATGTTGTTCTTCGAATAAGAAATGGCGGAGCTTTTCAACGTTGTTCTTTTGCATGGCCGATCATTAGGCGCAGATTCAGCCATCATTAGAGCCAAACCTTTCGACTCAAATGGCAAGTTCGATCGTAAGTAAATATCTGTCTTCGAGCGTAAGGCCTTGCTGAAGTACTGGCGTAAAAGCCGTGCTGAAGCACTTGGCGTAAAAAGCCTTGTTTGAAGCACAGGCGAAAAAAAGCCGTGCTGAAGCACTGGCGTAAAAGCCTTGTTTGAAGCACTGGCGTAAAAAGCCTTGTTTGAAGTACTGGCGTAAAAAGCCGTGCTGAAGCACTGGTGTAAAAAGCCTTGTTTGAAGCACTGGCGTAAAAACCTTGCTATCTGTCTTTAGTTAGCGTTCAATACGCATTTGATGACACTTCTTCTTCTTTGTTTTCTGCAGAAACTTGGTTGAAGAGCTTTTTCAGAACTGGCATTGGTGATTTTGACGCTGTGAAGAGCGTTCTTCTGACACCGACATCAGGGAGCTCATGCGCTTTTGACGCGCAAATCAGACAACTCAGAACTCTTCGTGAGATAGAAGGGTCTTCCTCCATTGGTAGGAAGAGCCTTTATACACGGAGAGTTGGATGGTGGAGTCAACTCTACCCCGAGAATTCCTACCCCAGAGACAATATTGCCTTTAGGTCCCACTCGTGATGCTCCATCAAAATATAATTGCCATATGTCATTTTTCAAAGCCATGTTGCAATCCACTACTTCGTTTGGAATGTCTTCATATAACTTCGAAGTTTCGGGTACAGGATGAGCAGCTAAGAAATCAGCTAATGCTTGGTCCTTTACTGATTTTTGAGGCACATAGACCATGTCATAAGGAGTGAGCAACATCGCCCAGGTAGCTAACCTGGAATTAAGAATGCTCGGTTTCCTCATCAATATCCGAATGGGATTTATTCTGGAGATGACATGAATAGTCTGTCCAGTGACATAGTGCCTTGTCTTTTGGACAGCAAAAACCAAAGCTAGACATTCCTTTTCTACAGGAGTATATCTGTGTTCAGCTCCTACCATCGTTCTGCTCAGATAATATATTGCTTGTTCATGACCCATGTCGCTTTTTTGTGCCAGAAGAGCGCCAAGTGAATGATCCAAGGCTCGAATGTACAGCAAAAATGGTCTTCCTATTACCGGAGGTACCAAAACAGGTGGGTTTGTAAGATATTGTTTAATGTCATTGAAGGCATTTTGACATGCTTTGTCCCAGACGAAAGATACTCCTTTCTTTAATAGACGGGAGAAAGGTTGACATCTCCCGGAAAGATTAGATATAAATCTTCTGATATAAGCAATACGGCCCTGGAAGCCACGGAGCTCTTTCAGATTACGAGGAGGGCGCATTTCAAGAATTGCTTTAACCTTATCAGGATCAACATGGATACCCTGAGAGGTAATGACAAATCCTAAAAACTTGCCACTGGAAACCCCTAAGAAAGATTTAGTAGGGTTCATTTTCAATTGATGTTGGTGCATCAATTCAAATACTGTCTTCAAGTCTTGAATGTGGTCATTCTTTGACCGACTTTTAACAGCAATGTCATCTACGTAGCATTCAACTATTTTTCGTAGATGTTCTTGAAAGATATTGCTCATAGCCCGTTGATATGTGCACCGACGTTTTTAAGACCAAACGGCATAACCGTATAGCAGAAAACCCCAAGAGATGTTCGAAAAGATGTATGCTTCTCATCTTCTGGATGCATCTTGATCTGGTTGTATCCTGAGAATCCGTCCATGAAAGACATACGTTCAAAACCGCATGTATTGTCTATCATAACATCAGTAATGGGAAGTAGAAATTCGTCCTTTGGACAAGCTGTATTAAGATCTCGGTAATCTATACAAACTCGGACTTTTCCGTTCTTCTTCATAACAGGAACGATATTGGCCACCCAATCAGGGTGTTGTTCTTCACGAACGAAACCACAAGTGATCAGCTTTTTGACTTCTGCTTCAATTGCATCCATCATATCTGGTCTAAAGTGCCGTTGCTGTTGTTTTACCGGTTTGACATTAGGCAAAATATTAAGTTTATGAGTAGCAACTTTAGGATCTAGTCCTGGCATATCCTTATAACTCCATGCAAAGAGGTCAATATAATCTTTGATAAGTTTTGTCAATTCTTCCTTTTCATCTTCAGAAAGATTCTTACTGATGAATATTGGTTTGGGCGTAATTCCATTTCCAACATCGATCTGGATAATCTCATCCTCTGTAGGTGGCTGTCGCTGTTCAAAACGAAGTTCCCATTGAGTATCTATCTGTTGAGCCCAAGGATCATTCTCAAATGGCTCTGATTCATCATCGGTTTGAACCATATTGACTGAGAATATCTGTCTGGATTCATCATATGAGGAATCTATGTTGTCTTTATATTGATGACTTTGATTATCAGAAGATAAAGTCATTTTCTCAATAAACTTGACAGCCATATACTCGAAAAGGAAATCTTCATTGATATCAAAGAGATGAGCAATATTTACATCATTTATAGTCTGATTACTATGCTTCGGATTAGTCAACGGTGGACCATCATCCGTCTTCTGCATAGAATTGCCAATATTGACGATCAATGGTGATTCTAGATCGTTCGTACCAGCAAAAGTTTCTTCTTCAGGCTTAGGAGAAGAAAGTACCATATTACAGGATTTAGTCTTTCTTCCTTTAGCCTTCTTCTTGTGAGGATTGTTACGAGGAATTTCAGAACCCAATCCAGCGGTAGAATTCTGATTTTGAATTTGTAAAGGAAGACGGATTCCTTTATCATGGTTCAAACCTTCGGCCTTTTGAAAGTCGTAACCCATCTTCTTCATGAGAATGACAGATTGCTGACTATACAAATGGATAGGCAGTACTTTGAACAGGCGTTTCAACACAGGACGAGGAATGAATCTCTGCAACTACCAGAGAATGAAGTACAGATGTCTCTGTAGTTAAAGGAGAAGGAGGATTCGGGAAACGAGGAGAAATCCCTGTTGGAGCCTTTTCATAAGCAGCAAAGACTCGTTGTGCCCGGTATAAAGGAACACTATTCATGGCTAACCACTGCTGATAAGTAAGCTTGAGCTTGGTAGGAGGAGCTAGACTTGGAGGACAGATGTTTGGTCCTTTCAGTCTATCTTCCAGAGGGAGACCGTTCCATAGATGATCCAGATCATCAGGATCTGGAATAATATGAGAAATTATGTTGCAAGTTTTGACTTTCTTGCCTTTCTTGGATTCTGAAGTTTTACCTTCATTTTCCAGTTCAGGCACTAAGTCAGGATGTACCCACATGATTTCACCATTCTTCAATGTGAGAGGCAGCAATCCTGTATTTTCTTCTCTGGCAGGCAGGATATTCACAATCTTCATCGTCGCCTTCGGAATCGGTATAATTCCATCTGGGACTTGCTGTGGAGAAAAATCCCCAGACTGAAGAGAAACCATATTGGTTGTCACCGTATGGTCATCATTGGTTAAAGCGATGGCGCCACCATTTATCAGCTCTTGGATCTTCTTTTTCAAGACATAGCAAGCACTGGTAGGATGATTAATGTATCTATGATAGATACAATACTTGGGATTGTCAGTCAAATTCACCTTATTAGGCCTTTTTGGCTCTGGAATCTGAAGTTTACCACTTTTGACCAGACATTGGAATATCCCTGGGATATCGCTTTCGTCAAAGGAGTATTCTTCCTTTGGCCTGGAAGATTCTTGATTGCTTGATGTCGTCTTGCTCTTGGAAAGATTGACCATAAGAGTATCTTTTTCTTTCACATTATGATTGCCGGGATTATTTTTCTTCCCTTTATCTTCTGAAGCGAAAATCATCCCATGTTCGCGAGCCAACCTACCATTGGTCTCGGCAGAAACCGCTGCTATAATGAACGAAGCCCAATCTGTGAATTGGGAACCCGTAAAGACAGCGATGGATGGTCGCAGATTCATCTGGCATATGTCAATCAACGCTGAATCTGGCATACCAGGAGGCATCTTTAGAGTAGCCTGTCGGAAGCGTTCAATGAATGTCCGAGTATCTTCTTTCTCCTTTTGTTTGATTTCTATCAAGGAGGACATGTTCATGTCCATACCTCCTTCATAGAAGCGGGAGAGGAACATTGCTTTGAATTCGTCAAAAGACGAAATAGAGTTATCAGGTAAGCTGCGATACCAGTCGTAAGCTGAACCCGTCAGACATCCGATGAACACTCGGGTGAGAAGAGCATCATTTTTTTTGCAAGTGTACAGTCATAATATCAAAGTAATTGATATATTGACTGGGAGATGCTTTTCCATCGAACAAAACCATGGATTATGGCTTGAACTTCGGTGGAAAGGGTACGTCATTCCAATGAGGAGGATAAGGTTGCTTAATCCCTAGCCTCTGGAGTTGATCTTTGTGCCTCAAAACTTCAAACTGTGCTTTAAGTTCACGCACTGCTTGAATGGCTTCACCGGTTTGAGGAAGCACATTTGACTGAGTAGTCGTTGGATGCACCATGACCTCCACTGGAGGTGGTACATCTTCTGGAAGAATGGGATCCGGAGATGCAGAATTTTGATTAGCAGCGGGCTCTTGAATATTCAAAGGTATTTCAGCCCCTTGACTATCTTGAGTTTGTGCTGCTACTGGTGCCGGTGTCACTGCTGTCGGTTGAGCAGTTTGCTGATTCAAAATTATTTGATGCATGTTTTGCACCATGTTAAGCATATCCTTCAGTGATTGTTCAACAGCAGTGAGACGTTGTTCTGTATTAGCAGATGACGTCTCTGGCTCATCTCCAACAGCGTAGGATTCAACCTCTCTTGAAGATACAGAAGGGTTTGTATAGAAGTACGAATCCACGCTATCGGTATCAGGCTCAAAAGATTGAGTACCCCCAGCCTCTGAATCAGAAGTCTGCAATTGTCTTCGTCTTCTTGATCGAGTATTCTGATATACTCCTTCAAAGGAATCAAGAAGCCTGTTGAACTGTTGTTGACTTGGAGTTTGGGACGTGTTCCGTCTTGGACGTCGTCCTCTGTTAGTATGAGATGCCATGTTGACTGACACATATGGCGACTCATGTTCTTGGTCTTCAGCTTGATGTGGAGGTACATTGAAACTCAATCGATCAAAAACTGATCGTCTTGAAGCTGAACAACAACAGTTGATCACAACCTGGTGGTATTCACAAAGATGTTTTTCTTGGGAGAATGTCACCGGAGATTGTCTATTCTTACGCTTTTGCATTAGCAATTCGCGTAAGTCAGAAGGAGTGGATGAAGTATTCTTCTTTATTACATTGGGGGTGGAAAAACGTTTAGTCCCTTGGGTATAAAGAAGATTACTGGCTGCATTCGCAGAACCAAATTGTACATTTCTATGCGTTTGGAATTGTGTGCGTAAATCTTGAGATTTAGCACGCAGGACTCCATTTTTCTGGCGTGTGATTTGTAAATTTGGTATCTTGCGTAAAGCAGTATAAGAAGGTTGTTGGTGTAGAACAGAAGTTTTACCAACAATATTTTTATGCTGCACACGTTTAGATACATTCACATTCGACATGTGAGCATCTTTGTGAATTTCATCTACACTGTCATAGACAGGAGATTTATCTTTACGCATGGAACGTAAAATCTTGTTATCTGCCACGTTACCAACGGGAGATTTTGTTTTACGCGAGGAGCGTAATTTATTTGGGCCTACCACGTCACCGACGAGAGACTGATTCTTACACCCAGAAGCACAAGCTTTAGAGTCTGCCACATTACGAATGGGAGTCTCATTCTTATGAACTGAGCGTAAAATTTGGTTCTTACCCACTGAGCGTAAAACTTGATTTTTACGCGGTGGGTGTGAAACCTGGTTATCTTCACCGTTACAAACGGGAGACTTTGTTTTACGCGAGGAGCGTAATTTATTTGGGCCTACCACGTCACCGACGGGAGACTGATTCTTACACCCAGAAGCACAAGCTTTAGAGTCTGCCCCATTACGAATGGGAGTCTCATTCTTATAAACTGAGCGTAAAATTTGGTTCTTACCCACTGAGCGTAAAACTTGATTTTTACGCGGTGGGTATGAAACCTGGTTATCTTCACCGTTACAAACGGGAGACAAATCGTCACACTTCGAGTGCAACTTTGAAGTAGGGACTGCCTCGTTATGAATGGGAGCCCCTACGATAGGAGTGGGAAGAACCTCCTTGTCAACAGAAGCAGCATAGAGATCAGAAATCACTTTGGATTTGGGAATCTAAACTTTTTGTGCTTTGCGAGACTTTTGAACATTGGAATGGCGAGAACCACCCCCAGTTCGGAGCATCTCTTCATAGGCAGTCTGGTCGAAGTGTACCACCAGAGTCTTCTTGGTCGAACCGACCGAAACATCATCATATTGAGCAATCGCCTCCTCGTCAGAGGAGAAGGTCGTCCCCAGCAGAGTCGCCATTTTTGTTTCGATTAACAAAATGCCTTGGAGGAATTGGCTTTTGAAAACAAAAACAAGAAGAAAAGAAAAGTACAGGGAGTACTAATTTGATTCTGGGAAAGTATTGCTATGGAAGTCTGATTCGTAAACGATCACTTTGTTCCTTAGACCATATGATGATGATGAAGATCACTGCTTGAAGTAGAACAATTTGGAAGAACTAATGCACCAGAAAGGTATCGACGCACTTGGGCACTGATGGCGAGGCCGAATGCTTTCCTGCTTTGCTTCACTTTGTTCTGGAAGAAAAGTTGAAGAAGAATGCTCTAGAGGATCAAAATCTCGAAGCTCTGATCTCTGTATTCTCTCCTGTCCCTCTCTCTGTGTGTCGTATGAGAAAAATGAGTCTATTTATAGACTGGGACTTTCATGCATAAAAGAGTATCAACATCTGTCTTTACGCTAACAACTGCCCTCCACGATCAGAATCATCCTCTGTATGTGCTGACACGTGTCCCATCATTTCAGTAAGAATAGGATACATGTATACACGTTCTTCGAAATAGGTGGCATGAAGACCACGTAGGCACACCACGTTCCAGACTGGCCAGAACGAATCGGGCGTAAAAAGATGAGCGTAAACTAGCTCTGTCATGGGTTTCCAGCGTAAAGCGGTTATCGAATAACCTTGAGCGTAAAATGGCTTAAATAGACTTCACGCACACATTGTTTTTTATGAGCGTAAAGACTCATGTAAAATCCCGTGCGTAAAAGAAACCATTCAGTGAGTGTAAAGTAGCTCGATCTCTATAAACGACAACAATGGTCTTTGTATGAGACAAATTCCATTGAATCTGTGGTAAATGCCATCATTGATATCTTCATGTCAAAGTCAGCTTTAAATACGAGATTTGATGGCTTTTGTCCAGCGTGAAAGAGGCTGCTTCAGTCCTTGGCGTAAAATCACCGGTGTAGACCCAAGCGTAAAAAGATCAATCTGCTTAGGCGTAATACAATTAGCCTTGTCTTGGGCGTAAAGAAATTCCCTGCTCTGTTAGGCGTAAAGCGGGCCACTTATGACTGAGATGACTCTCTCTTTGAAGCACTTTTTATGCTCCTACAACTTCAGAACTGGCCTCAATAATGGAAAAGGAAGAAAAATGCCTGTTCGGATTCCTCCTCTGAAATATAGGAGGATAAAATGCGGATTAGGTTATATTGCTCCTACTCCTTTTATCAATACTGTCCATGAAGATCCCGAATCTGACGAAGATAAGAGATCTGATTCTTCTAGTACTACCTCTTGGGATTCTGATACAAGTATCGGTGACTTCCACTACAACATTCTATCTTCCAACATGGTCTCCATTGACAGTTCTGAAGAAAATGATGAAAACGAAGACGAGTTTGAAATCTCACCTGAATCAGAACAATGGGCCCAAAGGTTAGATAATCAATGGGAGTTCCGATTCGAGCAAAAAGAACCTCCGACTGAAGACAAACTTGTTCAAATAGATGTTGGTGAAGAGGGATCCCCCAAACCAATATTCATTAGTGAAAGTCTTTCAGAAACTGATAATCAAGACATGATCAAACTTATTCGTGAATACATCGATGTCTTCGCTTGGAGTTATGAAGATATGCCAGGACTTGATCCACAAATCGCAACTCATAAACTCAATATCATGCCGAATGCTAAACCGGTCAAACAGCAACAGCGACGATTTCGTCCAGACATTATGGATGCAATTGAAGCTGAAGTCAATAAACTCATGGCCTCTGGATTTATTAGAGAGGAACAACATCCCGATTGGGTGGCTAATATAGTTCCTGTCCTTAAAAAGACTGGTAAGATCAGAGTATGCATAGACTACCGCGATCTCAATGCGGCATGTCCTAAAGACGAATTCCCTCTACCAATTACTGATGTTATGATCGATAATACCTGTGGGTTTGAACGGATGTCATTCATGGACGGGTATTCTGGGTACAATCAGATTAAAATGTTTCTAGATGACGAGAAACACACTTCTTTCAGAACGCCGATCGGTACATACTGTTATACAGTTATGCCATTCGGTCTCAAGAATGCAGGAGCAACTTATCAACGAACCATGAGCACTATATTCTGTGAACACTTACGAAAAACAGTCGAATGCTACGTTGATGATATTGCAGTCAAAAGTCAACAAAAAGAGGATCACATCCAAGATTTGAAGACTATTTTTGATCTAATGCGTAAGCATCAATTAAAGATGAACCCTACTAAGTCCTTCTTAGGCATCTCCAGTGGCAAATTTCTCGGCTTCGTCATTACCTCGAAAGGTATACACGTAGATCCCGAGAAGATCAAAGCCATCCAAGAGATGCGTCCTCCACGCACCTTAAAAGAGCTACGAGGATTTCAAGGAAGGATCGCTTATATCAGGAGATTCATCTCTAATCTTTCAGGACGCTGCAGACCATTCAATAAACTTATGAAGAAAGGTGTTTCTTTTGTCTGGAATGATGAATGTCAGAAAGCATTCGATGACATAAAACAATATCTGATGAGCCCCCCAATATTGGTACCTCCCATCTCAGGAATACCGTTCCTCCTATATACCCGAGCAACGAGTCATTCATTAGGTGCACTGCTCGCTCAAAAGAATAAAAATGGTCATGAACAAGCCATTTACTATCTCAGTCGTACTATGACCGGAGCTGAACCTCGATATTCACCGGTCGAAAAAGAATGTCTAGCCCTGATGTTCGCTGTCCAAAAGATACGACATTATATCATTGGCCAGACTATTCATGTCATTTCCAGGATCAATCCTATACGAGTCATGATGAAGAAACCAAGTGTTTTAAATTCTCGATTGGCTAACTGGGGAATTTTACTTGCTCAGTATGATATGCACTATATCCCTCAGAAATCGGTCAAAGGACAAGCATTAGCTGATTTTCTGGCTGCTCATTCAATTCCAAAAAATTCAAAACTCTATGATGAAATCCCAGATGAAGTCCTAGACTCAAACCAAATTGCTGAAGAAGATCTTACTTGGCGTCTATTCTTTGACGGAGCTTCGAGAATAGGTCCTAATGGTGACATTGTCGCTGGGGTTGGAATTGTTCTTGTATCGCCAGAAGGTCTTGCTATCCAAAGAGCTTATTCTCTCGATCAACCATGTTCAAACAATGTAGCTGAGTACAATGCACTGCTTATTGGTCTTCAACTCGCTAAACATCTGAATATTCAACATTTAGAAGCGTATGGAGATTCTAAACTCATTGTTAATCAGATAAGGGGTACTTATGAAGTTCGCCATCAAGATCTGGTTCCTTATCATAGATCGGCTATATCTATGGCTTCTTCATTTGAAGGATTCTTCATCGAGCATGTTAGGCGAGCATGTAACACAGAAGCTGATGCTCTTGCTAATCTTGCGACGGTGTTATCTATTCCAATTAGACGTCAACAAATGATTGTTGTCTGCAATCGAGAATTATTTCATCTCGAAAACAATATAACTTTAGGACTTCCAGTTGACATTGAAGAATCAATATCTCATGATGTCAATGCAACAAGAGGATTTGGATTAAGTCGTAAATCATTATCATCTTCATCTGATTCTAGCATGGAATTCACCTTCAGTAATTTAGCTGAGACTCAGAATACGGATAAAGATTGGAGACTTCCTTTCTTAGATTTCATATTGTATGATATTCTTCCAGATAATCCGAGTGAGGCAGCATCTGTCAGACGATGATCACTCAGATTCTATTACAATCATACTACAAAAACCTTATATTATCGAGCTTATGTTGGTTTACTTCTTCGATGTATTGCCGGTGATGAGGCTCAACAAATTATTCGCGAAGCACATGATGGAATTTATGGAGCACATCAGCCTGGACCAAAACTTCAAGACCGTATTCGACGTATGGGTTATTATTGGCCCACTATGGTATCAGATGCCATCGAATATACAAGAAAATATAAAGCTTGTCAAATCCATGCGGATTTTATTCATCAACCCTCAGAATTTCTACATCCAACGGCAGCATCATGGCCCTTCGAAGCTTGGGGCATGGACATTATCGGTCCGATCAATCCGCCGTCATCAAAAGGTCATCGGTTTATTCTCGCAATAACTGATTATTTCTCCAAATGGGTCGAAGCTATTCCTTTATCCGAAGTCAAAACTTTCAATGTCATCAACTTTATCAAGCATCATGTCATCTAAAGATTTGGTGTTCCCCGACGCATTATTCATGATAATAGACCACAATTCGTCAGCCAGAAATTTATTCGATTCTGTGACGATCATCGGATCAACAATGTGGCTTCTACCGCATATAATCCGGCAGCTAACGGATTAGCAGAAGCTTTCAACAAGACCATCATCAAACTCTTAAAGAAGTTTGTCTCTACTAACAAACGTAATTGGAGTGAGAAACTCGGTGAATGTTTGTAGGCTTACCGTACTACAGTTCGTAATGCTACTAGATGTACACCTTTCTCTCTGGTGTATGGATGCGAAGCTGTTCTTCCATTAGAGATTCAAATTCCTTCTTTAAGGATAGCAATCGCTAATGAACTTACCGCCGAGAATAATGATCGTCTTTGACTTCAGGAATTAGAAGCTCTGGATGAAGAGCGATTATCTGCTCAACAGAATATCGAATTCTATCAAGCTAGAATCTCAAGAGCTTTTAACAAGAAAGTCAGAGTTCGAGCATATCAAAAAGGAGAACTTGTTCTAACAGTCAGACGTCCTATGACTATGACTCATATGAGCAAAGACAAATTCGACGCAAAGTGGAAAGGTCCCTATGTTGTGAGCAGAGTTTTCTCAAATGGAGCTTATCAACTCTCAGAACTGGATGGTCAAATTGCTATGATGCCTATTAATGGCAAATTCCTTAAAAAGTATTATGTATAAATATAAATACTTGTAAATCATCAGACAAAGTTCAAGTTCATGAATAAAATTCAAATGTTATTTCATCATATGATAGTACATGATATTAAAGAAGGTCACTATCATCCTTCTCTATATTTGGACGAGGACCGCTGCCGTCCTTCTCGAAAACGCGATCAGCAAAAGAGCTAAGAACTTCTTTGCTGGAACCCACGAGGAATTTGCAAGCAGCCATCCTCATGGCTTCCTCTTCTTCAGTCCTTCCTGGACCAAGCAGAAAGTCCAGAATGTCTCGTGGTGGCTTGGGTGCAGACGAACCTTCGCCTGCTTCTATCTTCTTTGGCTGAATTGGATCGACAGGGCGTTCTTCAGTGCCCTTCTGAACCTTCGGGGCGATTTCAGCCTTCTTGGATGCTTCTTCAGACGATATTTTTATGTTGAAGAGTAGAAGTGTTCGTTCTTGTCATATTTCTGCTATATTTATAGGCAGAAGTTCCTCAAATAATGAAGCGACACATTCAGCCGACGGTTCGCCCGTTCATTAATGCCCGACGGTTCATCCGTTCATTTATCACATTCATCCGACGGTTCGCCCGTTCATTAATGCCTGACGGTTCATCCGTTCATTTATCACATTCATCCGACGGTTCGCTCGTTCATTAATGCCTGACGGTTCATCCGTTCATTTATCACATTCATCCGACGGTTCGCCCGTTCATCATAATCCGACGGTTAACCCGTTCATTCATCATCATCTGACGGTTCATCCGTTTATTATCATTCATTTTTGACGGTTTATCCGTTCATTCCATTATTTGTCGGTTTTCCCGTTCGTCCCACATACATTTACGATTCATCATCGTTCATCATCCATGTCAGTATCATATTTATGAAAATGATATCTAGTCTTTTGATTCTCGAGTCCAAATATCATGAAAAATTGAGTTCAAAGATATTTTTATGTCTGAATTCTATTTTTTCTAATCAGTATTAAAATAAGATCATCTCTGGTTTAATATCATCTGATAGAATTACAAAGTTCATTTGTATATTCTATTCTATAGAAACGTGTCATGTATTATTTACCTCTGAAAATATTTTCTATAAATATATCATTATCAAAACAACAAAGTCAAAAATCAGATCAAAAGTTCTCATTCGTCTTCATTCAAAATCAAAATATTGATTACAAGTGAAAATGTAAGAGATCTATTTATTAGGAGTTATTAGCTCCTTAATACGATCAAGTACAGTACTCATTTTCTCATCATGAGCTTTGCGAACTCTTTCTGCTGCTTCGACTGTGATATTTTGTTCATCAAAAGTGATAATAGCAGATTGGCGACGGTTAACTTCTTCAATTTGCTCTGCCTGTATCTGCTCTCGCTCTTGTTGAAGAAGTTGACAGCGTTCAGTTTCAGATATACGAGCAGTAATGACCTCAGCTTGCTCCTTTTCCATGAGGGCAATTCGCTCCTGAAGACGAGTCAGTTCCTCTTGCAACTTCTTGAGCTCTTCAGCTTTTGACATTTCATCCTTCTCTAGAAGTTCTACTCTCTGACGAGTAGCTAATATTTCTTCACCCTTTTCTACTAACTTCTCAGATGAAGAAGCAAGAAATTCTTCTAATGCAGCTTGCTGGGCCTGGGCCTCATGCTCCAATTGACTGATCTCAGCTACAGTTAAAGATTGAATATCTTTCTTCTTAGTTTCCCAGTATTTTTGGAAGGTTATCTCTAGTTCATCCAGGAGATGTTCGAAGAAGATACATTGAGATTCGTAGCCAGCATGACGCAATGCCAGGAGCAGGAAATTGACCACCGTTCGGAGCTCAGAGAAGGGCATAGCTTCGTCTTTCAAGAAACGCTTGGAGTATGTATCCAGATATGAATAGATGATATCTGAATACATCCCCAGAGTCCTTGCCAATCCCGTCTCAAACCCAGGGGTTGCTGTCATTATTGAAGAAGAAGCTTGTACGTTTTCTATCCTGGGAATTGAAGTATGTGCCGCTGGAGAAGTTGGCAAATGCGAGCTCCCTTCATCAACCTCAGTCTGAATAAGTGGAACATGAGTCGAGCTCATTGCTGCAGCAGTTCCTACTAGTCAAAGGAAAAAATAATCAGCATATAAAGAAAAAGAAACAGTAGAAACAGAATTTGAAATAAAATTCTACCAGGCTGAGGTTCATATTCTATATATTGAGGGAGTCTTGCGTCTTCTCGTAGCCGGTCCATGATGGTGTCTGACACCTGCTTCATGTGACTGCTTTCAGCTCTAGAATTACTGGACGCTGGAGCGTTGTCCGGAGATTGAGCAGGTTCGGAGCTGAGTTCTATTCTGTTCACTCTGACTTTATCTTTATCATAATGAGTAGAAGTGCCAGCATGCCAATCCTCTCCTTATTCAGCTTCTTCTTCTTCAGACTCTTTTTCATCCCCAGCTTCAGGATGAGTCTCTGATCCGGAGTCCATGATGTTCACATCTTCATCTATTCCTTGAGATGAATGAATCTCAGGAACAGTAATAATAGCAAGCTCATTATTGACTGCCGGTTCAATTTTTTTTTGGAATATCAGTTCGAAGAATGATGTCTTTACAAACATTCTTCAACAAGTCATCAGCAGCTGATAGCTCGGACGTTGGCACGTCTTCATCGCCTCTGGCCAAAGAAATATTTTCTTCAACCTGAGTTTCTGGAACTTCCGGTTGTTCTATAACTTCTGCCGGAGCTGGTTCTTCTTCAGAATATTCAATCTGGTCATCCAATACCTGGATGATGCCCTCTGTCCCATGCTCAAAAGGGATCATCCTCATCTCTGAGGGTTCAGTAGCTACTCCACTTGTTGTCGGAGCAGTCATTTCCTGAGCTCGAGTGGACTCTACCTCAGTCCGTTCAGCTAAAGTTGCTAGAAGATGAACATAATCAGATTCTGTTTTCTCAGTGGAAGCCGCTTCATTGATCTCTGGCAAGACCCCTCCACTCATAATCGTTTCCAGGAGTTCATTGCCCTTCATTTTGCCGACGGTCTTCTTGACGTACCTGCCTCTCGACCTTCTTGTTATCAAAGGAGCATCGTCTTCATCTGTATCTTCGTCTTTATCGGCGGCGTCATCTTCGTCAACTGAGATGCTACCTAAAGATGAAGTGGCAGTTACTGAGACCCCTTTCTTCTTCTTCTTAGATATCTGAGACTTAGTACTCTTTTTGGAGACTGTCTCAGATTCATCACTTCGTTTCCTCTTAGAAAGGGATACAAATATGGGAGGAAGAACTTCATCAGGAAAATTTTGCTCTTAAAATAAGTCATATAGGGGCTCAACCTCCGCTGTCTCATCTTCAGGTTCCGGAGAAAATCGTTGAATAACAATATTTTTCTTCGACCTCTTTGATGGAGCTGGATTGTCTTCCGCAACAAAAGTCTTCAGATGGAAACTCGGCATGAAGGTGCTCGACGAAACATAGAAGCGAGCATATGTGTAAAGCATCTTCGTCCCCGTGCTGGATAAAGGATTAGGCATAGAGAATACAGCTTTTGTATCTCTAGCCGCGAAGTATCTCCAGGCCCGAGCTCCGTCAATAAGCCTTCCACGAGCAGAAAGGCAGGTGGTGGCATTCCCAACATGAATTTGGTCATATCCGAATTGCCTGGCAAATCGGCTCGGTAGATACGGCTCCAGATACGTCATTTCTTCATGACGGTATACCAGATGAGAGGGCCGAATTTTCTGCAACCACTGAAAGGCTACATCATCTAGCTTGTGCCCTTTATCTCCGTCTATCATATTCAAGGGCATGCTCTCATAACCTAGTGGTGGAGGGACACATTGAATGGACCAATGTGACGCTCGATTCAGAATATTTCTGCATTCTGGAAGAGTGTGAACCTTCCAGAAAGTTTCTCCGGAGTACTTCTCCAAAAAGAGACTGCCACTCCCTCCTGCTCCCGGAGGTATCAGACCGTCGTAATGGAGAAGAAGCCAACCATATAGATATGTGAAGGGCATCTCTATTCTTGGGAATTCATCGGTCATCCTCCTCTGATTAGATAGCATATTGGTTACAAAATTTCGAAGACCTGCGTTCAGCCTACAGGTCATCGCTGATAATAAGTCTATCTTATAACCATACATAAGGCGCACTGCTGCAAAAATAACGCCTCTATGTATTCTGTCCAGAGAGCTGGAGCCAGGAACGACGAATCTTCTTAACCAAAGAGATAGGAATCCGGCTAAATGACCGTTCCTTGACAGAGTTTTTCCACTCTGTCTCACATACGAGCTGAAGGTGGTTCCAGCTTTAAACTCATACCAGTCTTCATTGATCGTGAAATCCTTGCAGTCATACTTCTCTAGTAGATAAATGATTTCACTCTCAGAGAGAGGCTTGAAGGAGTTAATTTGGTAGCATGTCTTCTCGTTTATCTTTTTCTCATCCTTTTCACGGTTCATGAAAAGATAAGACATCCACTTCTGGATGTGGTTGTCGGTTTCTTCCTTAGTACTCTTGTAATACAGAGTACATGTGTCGAAATGGCACATCATCTCTTCAAACAGGTGCACCATCTCCGGATTCTTCTCCGACAGAAAGTTCAGCTCTTCTGTCGTAGGCACATACTCTTCATACGGTAGTGTGCCTGAAGGCAGATGCGAGATGTATTCCATCTCATGAAGGGCAAAGCCCATCTCCCTTTTGGGAGTCATAAATGTCCTCCTCCTGTGGTTATACCTCTCAACCAAGGCCAGGAACAGAAAGGGGTTGGGTCTGAAGCCGTAGGAGAAATTGACGATCGCGTCATAAAGGTTTATCTTATTCAGCTCACTTTCAAACTTCTCCAGAACCCAATGGACCAAAGTCCTCCACCTCATGTTCTCCTGATTTATTAAGCCGTTCATCCTCGGTGTCAAATCAGTGGGGTAGAATGCCTTCTCGTTTGCCATGAATTTATTTATGAAAACAGGCGTCCTGAATGGCATCAATATTGATGAGTCTTCGGGTGGTACACATCTCGGCTTCAAACCTCGAAACACGGATACATGATTCTCTGGGGAACTGAAAAATCCCTCCTTCCTGTAAATGATATGGCTCGCCTTTGCCTGCTGATATTCTGTTAAGTGCCAGGACATCTTTCTGGGATAACTGGCATACATGAATCTCATGATAGATAAGTCCCTAGAAACCTTCGGCCAGTACATGGGCTGTCTTGTATCACCTTCGAAATAGAAGCAGACCTTCTGTCACTCCCCAATTCTGGAATACGTATTTTAATACGTAAACCGATAAATTGTATTTACCTTGTATTTATACGATATTTATTATGCAGTATTTCTTCATGCATTTCCCAAAAATATTCGACAAAATATTATTTCCTAATTTATTTTCTGCATTTGGGGCCTACAGTTTTGGCTCATTTGGGTAACCTATTCTTGGTTCACCCATGGTTCATCATGAACCCTTTGGTTCATCATGAACCCATGGGTTCAAGATTCTATATAATAACTCATCTCCTTCTCTCTTCTCTCATTTACTTCTTCTCATTTACTTCCTCTACCAACCAAGGCAAGTACCAACTTGCTCAAGAGATGGATCCACAATTTTTGTCAATGATTTCTTACAGAACTATTTGCCAAAACATGTTCTTCTCCTCAATCTATACTAGTTTAGAACTTGGAAATTTCCATTTTGAAGCTTTAATTTTTGTAGATCTAGGTTTTAATTATTTTCGGATTTTGCATGGTTTGATCTACTTTAGTTGGATTTTATGGGTTTTTGATGCTTACATGTGGAAGAGAATTCCATTTCACCCAAGATGGAACTTTGGAAATCCGGATTTGGAGTTCGGATGACCAAGTTATGTTGTTTTGAAGTTTTGGGTTCTGCCATGGTGTTCTTGCTGTTTGGAGAAGACAGTGAGCAGTGTGCAGAGCTTCTTAGCTCACGCACACTGAGCTACGCGCGCTCTTTAGCGCTGCGTACGCAGACTTAGGTACGCTTCCTGTTGGAAGCGTGTCTCCCGTAGCGTGCGTGACTTTTCACTCACGCTGCTCCCTGTAGCGTGCGTGACTTTTCACCCACACTGCTCCCTATAGCGTGCGTGACTTTTCACCTACGCTGCTCTTTCCCTTGAGCCTGCGTGACTTTTTACGCTGCTCTTTCCCTTGAGCCTGCGTGACTTTTCACGCTGCTCTTTCCCTTGAGCCTGCGTGACTTTTCACGCTGCTCTTTCCCTTGAGCCTGCGTGACTTTTCACACAGCTCTTCCCTGGAGCTTGCGTGACTTTTCACGCAGCTCTCTCCTTGAGCCTGCGTGACTTTTTACACAGCTCTTCCCTGGAGCTTGCGTGACTTTTCACGCAGCTCTCTCCTTGAGCCTGCGTGACTTTTCACGCACGCTGCCTTATGTAAGCTTGCGTGACTTTTCACGCACGCTGCCTTGTTGTGCGTATGCTTTTGATATTTTATTAGATATTATATGCCCATTTTATATCCTTACACCTTTTGTCCCGAGCATGATATGAGCACTGATGTGACCCCGGAGAACAAAGTGTTCCTACCTGATACATGTACCTGAATGTCCCAGTTCTTGTTCATGCTCGACAAATGACTCGTAACTCCATGTGGCGTATTTGCAATGATGCATTACACTAAGGAGGGTAGCACATGTTGACATACTGATTGACATGGATCCTCTTTGGGGTACTCGTACTAAAGTACGACTTTAGGAGGGTAATCATGCAGGCCACAGCATGAGAGTCCAAGATTTCACCTAGGGTTAAACTAGGCAACTGAATATACTAGATGCATGGGGAGGGCAGAGTCCCGAGATCGTGTTACACCAGCCGTCCTGAGATATTGTCTTGGCGTGCCGGCTGGTCTCCATGGATACTGTGTCATCCGTAATGAGTGGATGACTGTATCCGATTAATTCCTACTATATATTACATGTTTTGGCAAGGTGGCCTTACGAGGTACCTGTGCTCAATAACACCTGTCTACGCGAACCCCTGGGTTGGCTAGCCTTGCTGGAAAGATACGATCTGAGGATTTTTCTAATAACATGACGCGAGGATAACCTCGTCCCACTAGAAACTCGTAGACTTGATTGGCCGTGAAAACGACTTGCTTGTATCCTATTACCTTCCGCGAACAACCGAGGGAAGCGGACTATTGTGGTACGTGATCCAACCCATGTTCTTGTTTGATTGTTGGGTTGGCTATCGTACTATGACAGGCTGTGGACCGAAGTTATGAACGGAAGACTTATTCTGGTTGTGAAGTGCTACTTCTGTGAATGACTGAGGAACATGGTCTATTATGGTACATGATCCAACCCATGTTCTTGTTTGATTGTTGGGTTGGTTATTGTGCTGCGATAGGTTATCGACCGAAGTCACGATCAGGAGATTTTATGGTTTATACCTTTTTAACTTATGTGAAAGTTATAGAGTACGACACGTCCCGACTCCATGCGGCACCTTTTGTCCTTGTTTGGTTGTAAGGGTGCCATATGGGTTCGAGGATGTTGCGCTACCCTATAATAGTAGCATAAGTATTACTATTATCAGTTATTCGATTAGTTGGGTTTTTAATCTTAACTCTTGTGCCCCTTTGGCGGTACTTGCTATTCGGGACTGACCCCGCTGGTTTTGTTTGGCCAGATCTCGTAGCAGAGCCAGAGGACACGATCTTTCTCCCTGACATCCATGGTGCATACTAGGAGCATGGCGGTTCGGAGACTCAAGTGGGTTTCTTCTCCACCACTCCTGCTTATACTTTTGCGGCGTTTAGCCACCGGCACCTGTTAGCCGGATTACTTGATATTTTGTGTCAGTATATAATTGTAATTAAACAGACTGCAGCTGTGTATAATTTTGTACTCCTGACTCTCTGAGATAGCTAAATTATAAAGCTAGTCTCTCATGATCATTTTGATGAAGCGTCAGGGATGCCTTACTGCTTTATCTTTAATGTTTATTTAATTGCTGATTTGACTTAATTGATTGAGACATAGAACTCTGTGGGACCATAGGAGACTTGATTGTAGCATGTACCCCCTAGTCTCTCGAAAGCCATGATCGCCGTATGACGTTACGTACCTCATATGGAGTAGCTGGCCTAGTCCGTCCCCGTATTTCGGTACTGGGGCGTGACAAGGTTTTAGTGGTGGCCCATGCAGGTCTGATTTCTAGACTTGTGGGGTATTACGAATTATTAGGAGTCTCAATCACAACTTGTTCCCCTTGAAATTCTGTTTCGGATTCTCTGTCCTTGCCTTGATCTCTAACCTGACTTGCATCCTCAAAATCTTCCTTGTCCGGACTTGATAATCTTATACCTTTCTCTATAGGGGTGCTTCATTCTCAGTAGCGGGTGAGGCCCATGAGGAAGAGCAGCAAGAGCATGGCTCGACTGGGCTGCAACAGGGGAGAGAACCTTCTCCAGTGCAGGCACGAGCAGAAGTGGGACCAGAGGCAGTGCAGCCGCAGGTTATTGGAACTCCTGCAGCACCAGCAGCGACGGCAGTACCGGATGCCGTAGCACTCCTGGAGATCGTCCGAGGGATTCTTGTCACTCACCAACAGCAACAGACTCGGCAGCAGGAGCAGAACGTGTTGCTGAACCAGGGGATTCAGTTAGCTCTTGAGAGGAGTGCCGGGGTTGACTCGGGAGCATCAGGAAGGTTCCGTCGCTTGAACCCGAGGTATTTTGATGGCACGGAGGATGCCATCACCGCGGATGCCTGGATTCAAGACATTGAAGCCATTCTTGTGGCGGCCAAGGTTCCAGATGATGAGAAGGTTGATCAGGTCAAATTAGTACTTCAGGATCTTGCCCGCGACTGGTGGGCATCAGAAGAAGTTGGTATAAGACGTCCTGTTCGTTGGACCACCTTTAGTGACAGATTCAAGGCCAAGTATTTTGGCATAGTAGCTCGATATGAGCTCCAGCAGAAGTTTATCAGTCTCAAGCAAGCAGACAAGACCGTAGATGGGTATGCCATAGAGTTCTGCAGATTGTGCCGTTTCGTACCAGCAATGGTGGCAACGGAGCCAGAGAAAGCTATGAGGTTCCAGCAGGGACTTTATTTGGAAATATTGCAACTTGTGGAAGGACACGACTACCAGACGTTTGACGCTGTTTTGACGGCAGCTCGTAGGCACGAGCTTACCCAGCAGAGGTTAGTATCGAGGACAGGAGGTCAGAAGAGATCTCATTCCCAGGTTGGAGGAGGAGCAATGCAGCGAACATCGGCACCAGCACCCGGTGTACGTATTCATGATGCAGGAGCGCCGCGGAGGACGGCCGTGTCAACTAATACAGCGCCAGTTCGGCATCAGCAGCCGAGGAACCAGCAGCAGCGTCAGGGAGCACCCCAGGGCTGTACCTTCTATGGGAAGGCAGGGCACACGAGGGAGGTGTGCCGGTCAGCGAATGGCTTATGCTTGAGGTGTGGTCATGCAGACCACCGTATTTCCACTTGTCCTATGATGCAGAGGCCAGGAGGGCCAGCTCAGCAGTTTCCAGCATTGCCAGCTCCGGTGGCAACCCCGAGTGGAGGGCCAGTATTAGCAGTAAGGCCCCTAGCCCAGCGTCTACCAACGCAGGCTCAGATGTTCCGCCAGACACAGGAAGCCGAAGGCCCTCAGGGGCAGCAACATCATGGTCGAGGAAGGCCGCAACAAGAAGCTCAGCGGGGCCAGGGACAGGCTTTCACATTATCCTTGGGAGAGGCTCTAGCGTCTAGTGACGTGGTGGCAGGTAAAATTCTTGTCACCTCATTTCCCGCTGTAGCATTATTTGATTTAGGCGCTACTCACTCATTCATCTCTGCACAATATGCTACACGGATTGGATTAGAGTTTGAGGTATTGCCGGAAAGGATGGATATACTCACCGGCAATGGGCTCGTAGAAGTTAGCAGAGTGCGCTTTTCATGTCCGGTGGAGGTGTGTGGGCATTTATTGCCCGCATCATTGATTGAATTCCCTATGGGGAATTTTGATGTCGTTCTTGGCATGGACTGGTTGAGAGACAGTCATGCGACAATTGATTGTAGAGGAGGTAGGGTCATATTCAGCGTTCCTGGGATGGAGCAGTTCATCTTTACTCGAACCTTGAAGAATCAGGCCCGAGGCGTCATCTCAGCAGCAGTGTCAGAGCCAGGACAGATTCCGAGAGTGGTCGAAGATTTTCTTGACGTCTTCCCCGATGAGCTCCCAGGGATACCCCCAGTCAGAGAGGTAGAATTTAGCATTGAGTTGAACCCTGGAACGAGGCCTATTGCAGATAGAGTTTACAGAATGTCGCCGTCAGAGCAGGATAAGTTGTATCAACATGAAGAAGAGTTGAAGTCTAAGGGATTCATCCGAGACAGTAAATCGCCCTAGGCCGCGCCAGTGATTCTAGTTCCCAAGAAGGATGGGTCGACGAGGATGTGCATCGACTACCGCAAGCTGAATGCAGTAACAGTGAAGAATAAGTACCCACTACCAAGGATTGATGACCTGTTCGACCAGTTGAGCAAGGCCAGCGTATTTTCCAAGATCGATCTTAGGTCAGGATACTATCAAGTAAGAGTCCGGAAGCAAGACATACCGAAGACAGCATTCAGATCTAGATATGGGCATTATGAGTTTTTAGTAATGCCCTTTGGACTAACCAACGCCCCCGCAGTATTCATGGATTTAATGAACCGCATCTTTCTGCCGTACTTGGATAAATTTGTAGTGGTGTTCATAGATGACATTCTTGTCTATTCCAGCAGTGAAGAGGAGCATGAGAAACATCTTAGGACTGTCTTACAGACATTGAGGGAGCATCAACTTTATGCGAAGCTTGACAAGTGTGAATTCTGGTTAGATCACATTTCGTTCCTGGGGCATATAATTTCTGGGAAAGGAGTGTCAGTGGATCCGAAGAAGATTGAGGCCGTAGAGCATTGGCCAGTCCCGAAAACGGTTGCAAAGTGCAAAGTTTCTTAGGATTAGCTGGTTACTACAGAAGGTTCGTGGCGGACTTTGCCAGGATCTCTGCGCCCTTAACGCGTTTGACGCACAAGGACGTAGAGTTTGTTTGGTCAGCTAGCTGTCAGGCATTATTTGAAGAATTGAAGAAGAGATTGATCTCAGCCCCGATCTTGACACTTCCAGTAGGAGCAGAAGGCTTTACAGTATATTATGACGCATCAGGGAAGGGTCTTGGATGTGTATTGATGCAGCATGGAAAAGTGATAGCATATGTGTCTCGACAGCTTCGAGACCATGAGAAGAATTACCCGACTCACGATTTGGAGTTAGCAGCTGTGGTGTTTTCACTCAAGTTGTGAAGGCATTATTTATACGGGGATCGGGTAGAGATCTATACTGATCATAAGAGTTTGAAATACGTGTTCACGCAGCGAGATTTGAACATGAGGCAAAGAAGATGGTTAGAACTGCTGAAGGATTTTGATTTAGATCTTCAGTATCATCCAGGCAAGGCGAATGTAGTTGCAGATGCACTGAGTAGGAGAGACAGTACCTTTATCTTGACCTCGCAGAAGCATATTTTAGATGACCTTCAGAGTATGGGAATCGAAGTAGTTTTGCCAAGGGATATAGGAAGAATGACCAGTATGCAGATTCAGTCAACCTTAGTAGAGAGGATAAGGGCGGCACAAGCAGAAGATCCACAGATTCAGAAGTTGCGGTCGGAGTGTGAATCAGGCCGTAGAAAGGAGTTAGTGATTCATGAAGATGGTACGCTCAGGTTTGGAAACAGACTCTGTGTACCGAGTGGAGACCTTCGGCAAGAAGTTATATCCGAAGCTCATAGTTCTATTTACTCCATTCATCCTGGAGGGACGAAGATGTATCGAGATATCATGCAGTACTTTTGGTAGAATGGTATGAAAAGAGAGATAGCGAGATTTGTATCCAAGTGTCTGGTATGTCAGCAGGTGAAAGCCGAGCAGCAGATACCAGCAGGGTTGCTACAGCCGCTTCCTATCCCAGAATGGAAATGGGAGCACATCACGATAGATTTTGTGACCGGTTTACCTAGATCCCCGACTGGTAAGAATGTAGTCTGGGTAATAGTAGATCGACTCACGAAGGTCGCTCATTTTCTTCCCTTCCGAGTTGGACAGACTACTGAGCAGTTAGCAAAAATGTACATGAAGCAGATAGTAAGGCAGCACGGTGTTCCAGTTAGTATAGTATCAGATCGGGATACGCGGTTTACTTCCCATTTTTGGCGGAGCTTGCACCAAAGTTTGGGAACCAAGTTAAGATTCAGTACTGCTTATCATCCACAAACCGACGGGCAATCAGAAAGAACCATTCAGACATTAGAAGATATGTTACGGGCGTGTACCTTAGATTTTGGTGGATCTTGGGAGGATCACCTTCATCTAGTGGAGTTCTCCTATAACAACAGCTATCAGGCTAGCATTCAGATGGCCCCGTTCGAAGCATTGTACGGAAGGAAGTGCAGGTCCCCTTTGGCATGGGACGACGTCGGAGAACGGAAGCTGTTGGGGCCAGAAATGATCACGCAGACTGTGGAGATAGTTAAGTTGGTCAGAGAGCGCCTTCGAGTTGCACAGGACCGACATCGTCATTGGGCAGATCAGCATCGTAGGCCTCTAGAGTTCAGAGTTGGCGACCAAGTATTTCTGCAGATTTTGCCTACTTGGGGTATCATCAGATTTGGAGCCCGGGGAAAGCTTAGTCCAAGATACGTTGATCCTTTTATGATTCTCGCTCGGGTAGGCGATGTGGCTTATCGACTTGTCCTTCCGCCTTCGTTAACTGGCATACATGATGTGTTTCATGTGTCCCAATTACGTAGGTATGTCCCGAATCCGAGTCATGTCCTCGATCATTCTGAGTTAGTCGTTGGTACCGACCTAACTTACGAGGAACAACCCGTATCTATTTTGGACCGGCGAGAGAAGGTACTCAAGAATCGGACGATAAGCCTTGTCCGTGTTTCTTGGAACCATCACTCTTCGGGAGAGTCAACCTGGGAGCGCGAGGACGAGATCAGATCTCGTTATCCGTATTTGTTTGACTAATAAGGTATATTTATGCACCTTATTGACACGATTCCATGCTTTTCTGCACCTGCTTATTTTGCGCTTTGTGATGTATGATAATAACTGCTATGATAGTTAACTTATATATATGATTGTGCCTTGCTTGCCCTGATTTCACTATCTTGTCTTGGCTAAAATTCCGAGGACGGAATTTTTCTAAGAAGGGTAGAGATGTCACTCCCCAATCATGGAATACGTATTTTAATACGTAAACCGATAAATTGTATTTATCTTGTATTTATACGATATTTATTATGCAGTATTTCTTTATGCATTTTCCAAAAATATTCGACAAAATATTATTTCCTAATTTATTTTCTGCATTTGGGGCTACAGTTTTGGCTCATTTGGGTAACCTATTCTTGGTTCACCCATGGTTCATCATGAACTCTTTGGTTCATCATGAACCCATGGGTTCAAGATTCTATATAATAACTCATCTCCTTCTCTCTCCTCTGATTTACTTCTTCTCATTTACTTCCTCCACCAACCAAGGCAAGTATCAACTTGCTCAAGAGATGGATCCACAATTTTTGTCAATGATTTCTTACAAAACTATTTGCCAAAACATGTTCTTCTCCTCAATCTATACTAGTTTAGAACTTGGAAATTTCCATTTTGAAGCTTTGATTTTTGTAGATCTAGGTTTTAATCATTTTCGGATTTTGCATGGTTTGATCTACTTTAGTTGGATTTTATGGGTTTTTGATGCTTCCATGTGGAAGAGAATTCCATTTCACCCAAGATGGAACTTTAGAAATCCGGATTTGGAGTTCGGATGACCAAGTTATGTTGTTTTGAAGTTTTGGGTTCTGCCATGGTGTTCTTGCTGTTTGGAGAAGACAGTGAGCAGTGTGCAGAGCTTTTTAGCTCACGCACACTGAGCTACGCGCGCTCTTTAGCGCTGCGTACGCAGACTTAGGTACGCTTCCTGTTGGAAGCGTGTCTCCCGTAGCGTGCGTGACTTTTCACCCACGCTGCTCCCTGTAGCGTGCGTGACTTTTCACCCACGCTGCTCCCTGTAGCATGCGTGACTTTTCACCTATGCTGCTCTTTCCCTTGAGCCTGCGTGACTTTTCACGCTGCTCTTTTCCTTGAGCCTGCGTGACTTTTCACGCTGCTTTTTCACTTGAGCCTGCGTGACTTTTCACACAGCTCTTCCCTGGAGCTTGCGTGACTTTTCATGCAGCTCTCTCCTTGAGCCTGCGTGACTTTTCACACAGCTCTTCCCTAGAGCTTGCGTGACTTTTCACGCAGCTCTCTCCTTGAGCCTGCGTGACTTTTCACGCACGCTGCCTTATGTAAGCTTGCGTGACTTTTCACGCAGCTCTCTCCTTGAGCCTGCGTGACTTTTCACGCACGCTGCCTTTTGTCCCGAGCATGATATGAGCACTGATGTGACCCCGGAGAACAAAGTGTTCCTACCTGATACATGTACCTGAATGTCCCAGTTCTTGTTCATGCTCGACAAATGACTCATAACTCCATGTGGCATATTTGCAATGATGCATTACACTAAGAAGGGTAGCACATGTTGACATACTGATTGACATGGATCCTCTTTGGGGTACTCGTACTAAAGTACGACTTTAGGAGGGTAATCATGCAGGCCACAGCATGAGAGTCCAAGATTTCACCTAGGGTTAAACTAGGCAACTGAATATACTAGATGCATGGGGAGGGCAGAGTCCCGAGATCGTGTTACACCAGCCGTCCTGAGATATTGTCTTGGCGTGCCGGCTGGTCTCCACGGATACTGTGTCATCCGCAACGAGTGGATGACTGTATCCGATTAATTCCTGCTATATATTACATGTTTTGGCAAGGTGGCCTTACGAGGGACCTGTGCTCAATAACACCTGTCTACGCGAACCCCTGGGTTGGCTAGCCTTGCTGGAAAGATACGATCTGAAGATTTTTCTAATAACATGACGCGAGGATAACCTCGTCCCACTAGAAACTCGTAGACTTGATTGGTCGTAAAAACGACTTGCTTGTATCCTATTACCTTCCGCGAACAACCGAGGGAAGCGGACTGTTGTGGTACGTGATCCAACCCATGTTCTTATTTGATTGTTGGGTTGGCTATCGTACTATGACAGGCTGTGGACCGAAGTTATGAACGAAAGACTTATTCTGGTTGTGAAGTGCTACTTCTGTGAATGACTGAGGAACATGGTCTATCATGGTACATGATCCAACCCATGTTCTTGTTTGATTGTTGGGTTGGTTATTGTGCTGCGATAGGCTATCGACCGAAGTCACGATCAGAAGATTTTATGGTTTATACCTTTTTAACTTTTGTGAAAGTTATAGAGTACGACACGTCCCGACTCCATGCGGCACCTTTTGTCCTTGTTTGGTTGTAAGGGTGCCATATGGGTTCGAGGATGTTGCGCTACCCTATAATAGTAGCATAAGTATTACTATTATCAGTCATTCGATTAGTTGGGTTTTTAATCTTAACTCTTGTGCCCCTTTGGCGGTACTTGCTATTCGGGGCTGACCCCGCTGGTTTTGTTTGGCCAGATCTCGTAGCAGAGCCAGAGGACACGATCTTCCTCCCTGACATCCATGGTGCATACTAGGAGCATGGCGGTTCGGGGACTCGAGTGGGTTTCTTCTCCACCACTCCTGCTTATACTTTTGCGGCGTTTAGCCACCGGCACCTGTTAGCCGGATTACTTGATATTTTGTGTCAGTACATAATTGTAATTAAACAGACTGCAGCTGTGTATAATTTTGTACTCCTGACTCTCTGAGATAGCTAAATTATAAAGCTAGTCTCTCATGATCATTTTGATGAAGCGTCAGGAACGCCTTACTGCTTTATCTTTAATGTTCATTTAATTGCTGATTTGACTTAATTGATTGAGACATAGAACTCTGTGGGACCATAGGAGACTTGATTGTAGCATGTACCCCCTAGTCTTTCGACAGCCACGATCGCCGTATGACGTTACGTACCTCTTATGGAGTAGCTGGCCTAGTCCGTCCCCGTATTTCGGTACTGGGCGTGACACCTTCTCTCTGATGCCCTTTGGTTGTGACTTCTGTGCTATGGCATCCCCGAACAGAAATGCTGGTTTCTTGTGGAACACCAAATCAAGACTCTGAAAGGGTTCACCATTCATCAGACAGAGTAGAGTTGTATGGTCTTGATTTGTAACAACGACTGTCTGGCTTCTGGAAGGTCAAACTGAGGAAATTGCACATGAGATAAATCATGTTTAAATGAAAAACTCAGGTGCCCTTCATAATCTGCCTCTTCACTTCAGATGTTCACTACAGAAAATAAAAGAAGACAAGGTCAGATGTGTTTCAGTAAAATCTATGTCTACGAGCCTATGCGTGTATAGCAGTGTTCGAAAGAAATTTCATAAGTCACGCAGACTTCAGACAGATATACTATCAAGACACGCTGAATGATTTATTCACGCAGGTGATTAATTCATGCAAAGTCCAGACAGATTAGAATGAAAGTCACGCATCATTGCCAGAATCATATTTAAGTGAAAATGATAAAAATACGCTGACGGATCAAGACTAATCTATCCAGAGGATGACTCTCAGAAGCTGCGTGAATAATTCAACATGGACATTTCTGCCAACATATGAAAAAATTACGCAGAGTCATGAAAGCTGCGTGAATAATTCAACATGGATATTTCTGCCAACATATGAAAAAAATCACGCAGAGTCATGAAAGCTGCGTAAATAATTCAAACATTGACATCCCTGCCAATACATGAAAAATCACGCAGAGTCATGAGAGCCATGCTCATTTGCGTGAAACACAGAACTTCGTAAACACGAAGATGTGAAGTATGGCCAACCCTAAAGAGGGGGCATACTTTATTAATATCATGTGCCCTAAGAAGGGGAGATATATTTCTGAAGTTCATTATTTGTCTTAAGATCCTAAGATTTCTATGTGGAGTTCATCTTCATCAAAGTCATCTTCATCAAGTCATCTTCAACAGTTCGTATCCCCATCCATCACTTATGCTGCATAGGAGGATGCGTGACTTCGTGTCGAGGGAGTCTTTCGGTGGTGGCACGCGAGGAAGTCGCAGGAGCTTTTCCCTTGGCCTGAGCGTCGGTTTTCTTAGGAGCCATTGCTGCTGAGAAGGGGAAGAAGAAGTCGGGGAAGATGAAGTTCGTCGGGGAAGATGAAGTTTCTCTTCTGTGGATTTTCTCTCTCTAAAGCAAGTAAAGAAAGAAAGAAGTGATTTATGGCTTATTTATAGGCTCATGAAGAATTCCAAACGACAACATCATTATTTGCCTCGATTTAGGAGCTTTGCACGGGATCCTAACTGCACAGAATCCCAACAGTCCAATCATTTCGGAGTAAATCTTTCTTTAAAGTCATCTCAGCGTGACTAAATTCATTTTATCATCTCGATTTCAAAGTATTTCGAAATAATTTATCATTTTTCGAAAACTTTGAAGGGGGTTTTGTAGGCCTAAAAAATGAAAGTCACGCTGAGTTGATCAGGACAAAGTCTAAAAGTCACGCTGAGTTGATCAGGATAAAGTCTAAAAGTCACGCTGAGTTGATCAGGACAAAGTCTAAAAGTCACGCTGAGTTGATCAAGACAATGTTTAAAAGTTACACTGGGTTCTACCAGACTATTTCCTCAAATATACGCAGAGACAGCTCATCATTTGTCAGAGTGTCATTATGACTGACAGCACGACAGTCAAAGAATGTCTCCTCGTATGCCACGTATGCACGAAACTCGAGAGATCACAGCCGACTATTGCGTGACTTTCGAAATCTTCTTCAACAAGACTCAGCCTTCATCAAGTTGGCGTACCAAAAGAGCTTATTGTCATTTAATGCGACTGACAAGACAATCAATGTCAGAGATTTTGTGTCAGTCGAGGCACGTCGAATCAAGACAGCTGGCAGTTCTGACTCAAGTCTGCGTGTATTTTGAACTTCTATGTTCCTTCCTCAAGCTTGCGTGAATTCTGAGCTTTCTGCTTCCAGTTAGCATGTATTCTGAAGCCTTCTATCCAAAGTCTGCGTAGATTTCGTCCTCAACAAGGCTGCGTGGATTTCGTCCTCAACAAGCCTGCGTGAATTTTATCAAATTGGAGTACGTGGCAGCCATGCCACCGATCTCTCACCTGCGTGTCCTGTAACTTGCACACGACTCATGCACGATTGCCATGTGTCCAACAGTTACAGGCCACGTCCAGTAACTGCTCATAACCTTGCATATGTTAAATCCTGCATGATTTTCAACTATGCACAAGTTGTGAAGACAGTTATCTTTTCAGTTATTTTTGACTCTATAAATAGAGTTCTTTTTTTCATTTATGGTACACATACATAGATATCTAAATTGCTGTCGAATTTTTGAGAGCTTTTCTTCTTCGCATCGTCTAAGGGATAAAGCGATCGTCTTCTAGATCGGATTCCTACAGTTGTATTTTCCCAGAAACACAATAAATAAAGTGAATTTATTTATGGAAAACACTACTACTGGGCTTATGCTGCTGCTCTACTTCCTACTGCTGCTGCTGCTCTACTTCTTACTGCTGCTGCTACTGCTATTTCTTATTCCTTCTTCTTCTACTTCTATTCCTCTCTCCCAAACTCTCATTCTCTTCCTCTAAAATCACACATATTGTAAAACCCCTAAATTCTACTGATTTTTTTTGTTGTTTATTTTGGTACTGATTTAAAATTTGGTATTGTACACCGCGTAGTCGTATTATACGTCGCATACGAGTTCGCGTTATTCGTATTTATACATTGCGTGCAAATTACGTTTATTCGTGAATGCTCGACGAGTACGAATATGTGCGTACATATTTTTGGAAAAACATTTATTTATTTTTAATATATAATAATTATTGGTATTTTTTACTTTCGTGTGAAAAGTATCGTATCGGGATGGCCAAAACTTATTATTTTTATTTAATTACAAAGGTTATCTTATTTAATAGTGGCAATTTAGAAAACTATTTTTTTATGCAAATATTCTTAACATGAGGTACATGAATTTTAATTCATATATATAATTTCACTTTCGAAATTATTATATTAATATTTCATTATTCAAAAAGATATTTAAAAATATGATGATTTTCAAAATTTATTTTTACAATATTTTACTATTTATGAAAAAGATATTTAAACGTTTGTTTTATTTAATATTTGATTAAATATGGAAATTTATATTGGAAAAGATTTTGTTGACTCTATTTAAAATATTTTAAATTTAGTATAAGATTTATTTGGATTGAATTTAATTTGGATTGAATTATTTTTAAACCAATTTGAATTAACTGATAATTTATCTAATTAGGATTTAAATAAATCCCAATTCCTATCCAACTGGAATTTCCACCTCCTATAAAAGGAGAGGTACTCCTCCAACAATTTTCCACCCACAGACAAATGTGTATCGTGTCGGTGTCTATCATTTCCACTATGATCGATTGTACATATACATTATTTCTCCTCCCCGTGTCCACACCCCAGACACGACGACCCCATAAACCTAAGCCTACGAAAACACAACCACAGCCACTTTTTCCCTACTCATCATCGCCACCGCCATCATCCCGACACCACCCTCACCGTCACCATCGACCACCTAAACCGACATCGCTGCCAACACCGACCCGACCCCTCATCGTCAACCGCCATCATCATCCCCGTTTCAACAACCTCAGCCACCAGACCCGAACCCAGCCTCCTCCTTCACCCCGTCTCGACCACCCGATGTCCCCACATCCGAACACAACGGCTCAGCCATCGCCAAATCCCGAGCACAACAGTCCAAACCTACCACTACCAGCAACTCCGGCGTCAACCACAGCCGTATCCTGGCCTGGACCGGCACCACCGCCATCCAAATGATCACCATCACCACCACAGTGCCATCAACACCGTCTCCGGCCACACTTCTCGGCCACCACCGACAAAAAAAAATCCACCACCACCATCGATACCACAGCAAATAAGAGAAGAAGAAACCCTAACCTGAACCAGACTCCGTCGCGGCCGAAGCCGTCGATCCGCCGCCACCCAGGCGTCTGAACCCCGTCGCCGTCCGCTCGATTCCCCTTCATCCGCCCGCGAGTACGCGCCTCCGAGTCAGGCACGGTGCCACGGCGACTGCGAGCACTGCCGCCGGTGAACGATCGCCCTGCCGCCCCGCCAGATCTACACGACTCGGCCGCCACTCGAAAACCCGGCCGCCTCCGCGCCGATCTCCGCTCGGCACTCCCGCGGGCGCTGCTCCCCTTCGTGCCGCCTGAGCTTCTCCTCCACTCGCTGTCGATCTCCGCCCCGAGTTCTCCTCCGGTAAACCCCATCGACCGACCACCGCCGTCCTCCAAACGCCTCGACGAAACCCTCGGCCGCCGCCTGGCCCCTGACGCGCCACCGCACAGCTCGCCCCACTCTCCTCTCCACCGCGTCGCCGCACGTCCGCGAACTCGGCGCTGCCCCAGCGCCGGGCACCGCCGACGAGCCTGGTGAGAGTCCCTCTTCTTCCTCACTCTCTCTCTCTCTCTAACTTTCTGTATAATTTGGGAAGGGATTTGCTTATTTATTTGTAATTATTATTATTATTAAACATTATTAATAGTATCATGATTTTTATCACTAATATTATTATTAAGGGGATGAGTGGTATTAAGGGGGATTGTTATTATTAGTATTATTATTATAAATAAATCATTATTTTATTATATTATTATTATTATTATTATTATTATTATTATTATTATTATTATTAGTTTTACTATTATTATTATTATTATTATTTTATTATTATAATTGTTATTATTATTATTATTGTTATTAGTATTATTATTTCTATCAAAAATTATTATTATCATTATTTGTTGTTATTTACAGTATTATTTTAGAAGGCATACAATTATTATCTCGCTAATTTCAAAAGTTGGCTTTTTTTGTCTAAACAAGTTGCTAATATTTTCAAATAAGTTAAACCAAAAATATATTCTAGTTTGTGAAATATAGTTTCCAATTAATAGAACAATTTTTATAAATATTTTCTAAATATTTATTTAAGATTATTTTACTAATAAAATCTAGACTCCCAAATATTATGAAATATTTTTCTAAAACTAATATAAGCATTCGTTTACTTCAATTCTCCCAATTATTTCCATTGAACACGACTGATCCCGCGTTCCTATTTTCTTTGTGAATTCGGACCCTGTGTGTAATAACCATGGCTTGGACTATTGAGACATGTCAGAGAACACCGCACCCCACCAGGCGACACTCCAGGCAAGACACCTTACCACTACTGTTTAAATTTCCTGCTCAATAACATGCGTGTGTTTATTTTCAAGTTATTTTCTTTTAAATTATATATAGATACAAATTACTATATTTTGTGCAATTGACTTAGAGTTAAGGGACCACCGTATGTTTAAGTGCATCTCATGAACTGTCACGATGTGCCACGGGTTGTGTGTGAGCTACGAGTCGCATATAGCTTCGGACTTGCGTATCGTCCGCACATCGGTGCGTAAAGGCCGTACGTTAGGATGTAACTGCTAATAGATTTTTGGTAGAAGACTTGGCAGTTATTAAGGATTAAACAGTATCGTGGAGGCGACACATGTATAGTATCATTGGGAGGGAGGAAGACAGTTATTAGCGTAGGGGCTACCTGTTCAGTACACATATAGATTTGGGCCGATAGTGTCTTGGATGAGCGCTACTTACTGCCCCGGGGCCGATAGTTCTCGTATGAGAGCTACTTTCTGCCCATAGTCGATAGTGTCTCTTATGAGCGCTACCTACTATTACTCTCTCTCCATCTATGCTGAACACTATAAGCTCATGCGTAGAACGTTGTCTTCTCAAGGCGTATATCACATAGAATGGTTAGGAACCTTTACGCATGTATGTTTTCTATTGAGCTCTTACTATTCAGTTTATGGCATGATATTATGTGTCTTGTTACGTCCCTCTGAGGACCTGGTTTTTCCCCAGGTGTGTGTTTCGTGATTTCTTGCAGGTGCTCTAGCTAAGGCCATGGCTTGCGCACTATTCCTTCGTGATGATTACTCTTGGATTCGTCACTTGCTCTCGCTTGCTAAATTCTTTTCTTGTATATTTTTCTCTATTTAAATCGGTTGGTAGTGGACTTTGTCTCCGCCCAACTATTATGTACATGACAAACTCAAAGTTGCTTTATATCATTATTTATCTTTGTGGATGAGATTTAGTTGTATTGGATTACTACATTTACAGCTTATGTATATATACGAGTCGTATATTTACTCGTATGTATACAGCTGGCATGATACGTTTCTAGTCCTACTATTTTGGGACTGGGACGTTACACACATCCATATCTATATATATATAAACTCACAAACACATATATCCATCTACATATATATATATATAGACACTCACACACACACACACACACACACACACTCATATCTATATATATAAATACATACACACACACACACACACATATAGAAATATATATATATATATATATATATATATATATATATATATATATATATATATATATATACACAGATATATATTTCTCTCTAAAAAGGAAAACCCCTAATAAATCCTTAGACTAGGTTTTAGAAAAAACCTATAAAAGCTATGGTCATTACGTAGAGAATGGTCTCCTCCACATTTATTGTGAAGGAATAAATGTAAGAGAGGAAATTTATGGGGAGGTTAATGCGCATACCTAGAATTGGTTCCTTGAGGAAGAAGAAGCTTCAAAAGAAATGAATGAAATAAAGAGAGAGCGAGTTTACTTTGGAGTGAAGTAAAAGGAGGGGTTTGCCTATACATGGCCGGCCATGGGGGTCTTAATGGGTTTGGGTGGAGACCCATTAGGCCTCCAAACCCATTGGACTCGGTTTGGTTTGATTCGGTTTAACTCTAATTTGACTAATTAAGCCTCTAAATGACTAGTTAAGCCATGGAAGTATGGTTTATGGTTTCTAGCCTAGTTAGAATAGCATGTGGGCCAAGCCCAGCTAGTATGTGGGTCCCACTAGTGTCCAGACTACCCGGATCTCCAACTTAAGTCCAAATTGTATAAAATTCAAACTAAATCAACCAAATCCCTAAAAATCCTATAAATCAAATAAAATTCCAAAAAGTATAATAAAATGAAAAATTACCATTTTACTCCTATCTTGGAAAAGTGAGGGTGACAAGTCTATCCACCTAAAAAAATTTCGTCCTCGAAATTGAAAACAAGCACAGGAAATCAATAACAGAAAGACAAAAGAAATAGATTTATACCTCAGGGCGTAAAAAGATAAGGAAAACGCTCCCGCATGTCGTCCTCCCTCTCCTAGGTAGACTTACCTGGAGAGTGATGTGTCCACGCAACCCGAACCAAGGGTATGACCTGGTTCCGGAGCACCTTCTCCCTGCGATCCAGAATCTCCACCGACTGTTCTGGATAGCTGAGAGTAGGTCCCACCTGTATCGCTGAATGGTCCAATACATGGCTAGGATCTGCCACGTACCGCCTCAGCTGAGATACATAAAACACGTTGTGCACTCCCTCGAGCCTGGTAGGCAAGTCCAGTCGGTAGGCTACTGCACCGATCCTCTCTATGATGGTGAAAGGTTCGATGTAGCACGGACTGAGCTTCCCACCGCCGCCAAAGCGAATAGTGCCACGTGTCGGGGATATCCTCAGAAATACCATGTCACCAACCTAGACACAAGACAAAAACTCAACACACAACTAACAAACAATCACAACAAACACGACAAGAACTAAAACTAACCTCGAACTCTAACGGTCTCCGGTGACTATCGGCCCAATGCCGCTGCCTATCCTGAGCCACCCGAAGTCTGTCTCTAATCATCCTGACCTTCTCGGCCGCATCCACAACCATCTCCGGCCCAAGAAGAGCCCGCTCGCCGACATCGTCCCAAGACAAAGGAGTGTAAACACCCATAATTTATAATTTATTTTTATAAATTAAATTAATTTTGTTACGTATTTTATTAGTTATGGATTTATTTACTATTAAGTTGTTGGTAAAATTAAAGTATGTGTGTATATACATTATTATATGTGTGCATGTTAATATTTCTATTAAATAATGTTTATAATAAATTTTAGGATTTTTAGGAATTTATTGGTAAATTTTGGGAATTTATTGCTTGCTTTATATATATATATTTACGATTTTGATATATATATATATATATATATATATATATATATATATATATATATATATATATATATATATATATATATATATATATATATATATATAAGTAGTTATAGTTGTTTTAAAAAAAAAAGAAAGAAGAGTTAATGGTGGCTCGGCCAAACCCAGTAAAGGGCGGCCAGCCCCTGTTGATATGAGACTCACATAGAGTCCATTGTTTAAAGAAAAAAACCCCACCCACTTAAAGTGGGCGGGCCCCACCCCTTTCCTTTGCTTGCTGCCAAGCAAACAAACAACCCAACCCATGGGGGATTCTCATTATTTGTTTAAAACCTATTAGTATTAGGTTTTGATACAAGTGGATATAAATACATCTTCCTCCACAAGCCTCAAAATCCTAAACTTCCAAAACAAAAGTTGAGGCTGATCATACCCTCTTCGCCCACGACTTTGTTTCACTAGCGACGGAGCTTTGTGCGCGACGAACGGAGCATCGGAAGTCAGCCCCGCGTCACCCACGGAGCAGTTTTCCCACTGAAGGTACCTACTTTCCGACGACGTAACTTTTTACTCGTAGCACCGATTTTCGATCCGTAAAATTTTCTGGAAATTAGACTTGACCCTCTTCGAGATCCTCAAGATGTATTTCGAAAACAACCCATCGACTTGCTCGAAAAATCGAGACGAAGTTGAACAAACATCTGTTTTCTGTACAACTATAAAACTGTTTTAAACCGACAACTTGTCGGCCAATTTTCTTGCTGTACAGTAAAGTAATGTAGGAACTAATCCAAAACAGTAAAAGACAACATAACCGAGATCACAACGCATCTTTTGGATCGTTGTTTGGATTAACGTGTAAGAAATAAACTGATGTTGAAGTTGGAGAAAAACCTGTGTTAATTTATATAAAATTTCAGAATTTTCTCTGATACGACGTACGTCCCGACAAACCGGGCGACGTGGTCACGTGCTATACGCATCGAAAGGCGCATATGGACGTTGCGGACGTGTGGGAACTGACGGAACTCAGTTTCGTCGCGTGTGCGTGACGAAACCGACGCGTATCCGTCGAGATACCCCCGTATCGGCGTTTTGTAAATTTGTCTATAACTTCGTGTACAGTCGTTGAATTGAGACGGAACTTACGCCAACAGGTCCGGATCGAAATTCTGGTCCTGCATGCCAAGTTTGGTTCGATTCTGAGAAGGTCGAATCGGAACCCATTTTTGGCGGGCCCGCGACCCACTCAAACGGGCGATTTTATACACGGCTCCTCGAAATCCAAAACTGGACATACCGTTGAGTTTCTCTCCTCAAATTGAAATCGTAGACATGTAGTTTGACAACTTTAGAGATCGTAGACTTGGGCACGTATTTTGGTGTAAAACGGGTCCAACAGCGGATATTATTTTGACCCGAAATTACAATTTTGTCCATGTTCCAGAATTTGACTTTTGGACAGGCGTTTCTTAGTCATATCTTCTTCATCGAGATCATTTTTGATGTTTGTTTTAGCGTTTGGAGTCATCTGTGATTTGTGAGTTTTGGTGCTGACACTTGCTACTCTTGGATTTCCCCTTCTCGCACCGCAGGCAAGATTCCTTGCCACCTTACTCTGTGATTATTATATTTTTATTTTCAGTTGTTATTTTTAGCATTTTATTTTATGATATTTAAACTGTGCGTCCAAGTCACACTTGGGTGCAAGCGACTCTATCGGTCGTTTTTCTCGTTTTATTTATTTTTCTTGCATTGACTTAGTCTAGTGACCACCCATTGGTGTTGAGGTATTGGTATATCTCATACGGCCTTGACACTTGCTTACCACGTTATATGAGTCACATATAGGACACGTATCCGCGTAGTCGGCTGGCCACCGATACGGATGGAGCGTACGACGGATAGGAGTAACTGCCAATAGATTGCATGCTAGTAGACTTGGCAGTTACTAGAGGTACATATGAGTCATGGATGTGACTCTAATATGTATTAGGTAGAAAGAACAGTTCCTTAACGTATGTGTCATATATGCACTGTCCTGATTGCCGGTTATCTCCATTGGGAGGTATGGTCCTGCTAGCCGGTTATCTCCAGTGGGAGGTACAGTCCTGATTGCCGGTTATCTCCAGTAGGAGATACGGTCCTGATTCCTGATATCCCTGATCCTGTCCATGCGTTAAAGGTTTGTTCTTATTGCATTATCACTGTAGACTGGTTAGGCACCTGATTGCATACATATTTCTTTCTTTATATTATATATCACAGTTATTATGGCATGGTATTTTCTTGTATCTTGTTACGTCCCTCTGAGGACCTGGTTATCTCTCCAGGATTAGACGACTTTCCATAGAAGTACAGAGCAGTGCTGGATCTAGCCTACATTGATACCGAGTCAGTTCCTACTGATTTCTAGTCTATTCTTATTTGAGACATTAGTGGACATCATTTTTACATCTCTTTTCTTTCTATTTTTGCGGAGGTTGGACTCCGATCTTGTGAGACTATTTTCATAGCTGTTTGGAGTGAGCATGTTCACCCGGCTATCTTTTGATACTCTTATTTATTATTTGGACTCTTTATTCTTCTGTGTTGAGCTGTGATGAGATTAGATTATGTTATTCTGGCCTGTGATTATTTTATTTACAGCTTATGTATATATATGAGGATCCCATATATTGGAGTATTCTTCGTATATGTGCAGCTGGCATGTTCACGTTCTTGGTCCTATGTATTATGGGATTGGGGCGTTACAAGGAGTACATCATCTCCGTCCATATAGAGCCTCAAATGGTGACATCTCTATACTGGCCTGGTAGCTGTTGTTGTAAGCAAACTCTACCAGATGAAGATGGTCCTCCCAAGAACCCCCGAGATCTAGCACACATATGCGAAGCATATCCTCCAAAGTCTGGATGGTCCTCTCCGACTGCCCGTCTGTCTGAGGATGATAAGCAGTACTAAACTTGAGCGAGGTGCCCAAGCTAGCCTGCAAACTCCTCCAGAAGTGGGAAGTGAATCGGCTAACCCGATCTGAAACTATGCTCATCGAAACTCCGTACAATCTCACGATCTGACGAACATACAGCTCAGCCAGCCTCTCCATAGATAAACCCACTTGAAAGGTAAAAAGTGGACCGATTTGGTCAATCTATCAACGATGACCCAAATCGCGTCCTTTCCTCCTGGCGACCGTGGAAGTCCAGATACAAAGTCCATGGTGATGTGCTCCCACTTCCACTCGGGAATGGGTAGCGGTTGTAGCAATCTACCTGGTCTCTGCCTCTCGGCCTTCACCTGCTGACACACAAGGCAACGAGATATAAACTGAGCTACCTTGCGCTTCATGCCATACCACCATACGTGCTCTCTCAGGTCTCTATACATCTTGTTGGCCCCAGGATGCATAGAATACTGAGAGCGATGCACCTCCTGAAGAACCTCCTCCCGAAGCTCTCCACGCGGAACGCACAGCCTAGTACCGTGCCGCAACGACCCATCTTCGGCTACAGAGAAATCGTTAAGCAAGCCCGTCCTCACCTGCTCCCTGATGCTCCTCAGGACAACATCATCATACTGCGCTGACCTGACTCTATCCATCATCTCAGACTGAATCTGCAAACCCCACATCTAGATCTCCATGCCCGGAATGATGACCTCGATACCCAAACTATCCAGGTCGGCCAACAAATGATGGTCTGTCGTCAAGAACATAGCAACTGGATACCTGCTCAAGGTATCTGCAACTACGTTGGCCTTCCCTGGATGGTACTGCAAGGATATATCGAAGTCCTTCATCAGCTCTAACCACCGCCTCTGCCGCATGTTCAACTCCTTCTGAGTGAACACGTACTTCAAGCTCTTGTGATCTGTAAAGATCTCAACTCGCTCTCCGTACAGGTAATGCTTCCATAACTTCAAAGCAAATATAACCGCGGCCAACTCCAGATCATGAGTAGGATAGTTCTTCTCATGAGGACGCAACTGCCTGGATGCATAGGCAATCACCTTCCCGTGCTGCTGAAGAACATACCCTAAACCCTTTCCCGAAGCATCGCTGAAGATCGAGAACCCTCCTGACCCAGATGGCAAAGTCAGGATCGAAACTGAAGTCAACATCCTCTTCAGCTCATCGAATACAGCCTGACACTCAACAGTCCAGACGAACTCCACGTCCTTCCTGGTGAGTCTAGTTATCAGCTCTGTAATCCGTAAGAAGTCCTGGACGAACTTCCGGTAATAGCCAGCCAAACCCAGAAAGCTCGAACCTCGACAACTGAACTGGGCGTAGACCAAGACTCCACTGCCGAAATCTTTCTCTGGTCCACTGAAATCCCGTGCTCGGTCACAATATGACCTAGGAACTCCACCTGGTCTAAGAAGAACTCACACTTCGAAAACTTTTCGTAGAGTTGCTCCCTCCTCAGAGTCTCTAACACAACTCTCAAGTGCTCCTCATGCTCCTCCTACGTCTTCGAATAGATCAAGATATCGTCTATGAAGACCACCACGAACTTGTCAAGGTACTGATGGAATACCTTGTTCATCAAGTTCATGAACACTGCGGGAGCATTGGTCAACCCAAATGGCATCACTGTAAACTCGTACTGGCCGTACCGAGTCCGAAATGCCGTCTTGGGAATGTCATCCCGTCTCACCTTCAGCTGGTGATACCCGAACCTCAAGTCTATCTTCGAAAAGACCTTTGCCCCACTCAGCTGATCGAACAAGTCGTCGATCCTCGGCAAAGGGTACCTATTCTTGATAGTGAGGTTGTTGAGCGCCCGGTAATCAATGCACATGCGGGACGTACCGTCCTTCTTCGGCACGAACATGACTGGTGCTCCCCAGGACGAAGAACTGGATCTGATGAACCCCTTGTCTTGCAGCTCGTCGACTTGCTTCTTCAGCTCTATCAACTCGCTGTTGTTCACCTTATAGACATGCTGTAAAATGGGCTTGGCACCCGGCACCAAGTCTATAGAGAACTCAATGTCCTTGTCTGGTGGCATCCCCGAAAACTCCTCGGGAAAGGCATCCGAAAACTCAGCAATCAACGGATATGGCAAATCCTGCCCCGCCAACAAAGCTCCACAGAATCCAGCCTCCGGCTCCGCTGCTCCTCGAGCAAACTCGATCTCTGGCTCTCCCGGCATCCTAAAAAGAACTCTGCCGCCTCTGCAATCAATGCTAGCATGGTGCATGCTCAACCAATTTATACCAAGTACCATATCGTACCTCGGTAGGGGCATTACGAGCAGACACACACTCAAGTCCCGGCCTCTCAGAGTGACTCTCCGTCCCTTGCAAATATTATTAACCAGGATAATACCTCCCCCGGTCATAATCTTGCAAGTCCTATCCATATATTCAGCAATAATATTGTGTCTCAGAGCAAAAAAAACAGACACAAAACTATGGGTCGCCCCAGAATCAAACAAGGCGAAAGCAGGGAAAGAATCTAGGAGAACATGACCTGCTACAACATCTCCCACGGGCTCTACCACCTCCTCTGCTGCCAAAACGAACACCCTGCCTGCGGGTGCTTCCTTCTGGTGCTGAACAAAGCGCTGCTGCTGGGTCTGAAGTGGAGGACCCCTCTGCTGAACTGCTGGTCCTCTAGCCGGCTGCGCTCTGTCCTGGCCTTCTCTGACTCCACGAAAGCGGTAATACCTCAGGTGATCGGGCGCCCCACAGTAGAGACAGACGCCCAACCTCTTCCTGCAAGCCTCCCTGGTGTGCCCCGGCTTCCCGCAGAAGCCGCACGGAGTAGCCGGTCTCTGGCCCTGTCCATGGTGATGCTGGGCACGCGCTGGTGCCTGCCGAATCTGCAACAGAGGCTGCTGCTGCTGGAATGGCCTCTGCTGATGCTGAAAGTGGGGGCGCTTGGCCGGTCCTGCACTGGAACTTGCCTCCATAGCATCTCCGCTCCTCTTCGGCTTGAGACCGAAGTCCTTCTCTGCAATCTGCGCGTCCATCAATATCTGATCGAACGTCGCGTCACGGCGACCAGAGGTGCGGGTACGCACTGCATGAATAAGTCCTCTGCGGAACTTACGAGGCTTCTGCCCCTCATCCTGGATCATATCGGGAGCAAACCTGCTAAGGCGGAAGAACTCAGCTGCATACTCGTCCATCGACGAGTTCCCCTGCACTAGACCCACGAACTGGCCCTCCAATGCTGTAAGAGCCACGTCCGGGAAGAACTTCTCCTTGAAGAGCCTCCAAAAGTTCTTTCATACCAGCCCTCTCATCGACGCACGAGGATCTGTGCGGTACCATGTCAGCGCAATGTCGAAGAATCGGCTGGCTGCGGCCGAAACCCAAAGTGCTCTAGGAAGCTCTGCCAGCTCCATGCTCCGCTGCACATCCTCTAGCCAGTCGTCTACATAAAGGATGCCCTCCGTGCCCGTGAAGTCCCTGGAGCTCATCTTCCTAAAGTCTAGTATTGTCCCCGGCCTAGACTGTTGCTGGTACGGCTGCTGGCCAGTAGGGCCCTACATCGTACCCGGTGCCACTCTCTCCACTGCTGCCAGTGCAAGCTGATGCGAGTTCTCCATACTCTGCCTCAGCATCTCGATCTGACGATATGATGCCTCCGACTAGCGCTGCAATGCCTCTGCCTGGGCCCGCTGTGTCTCCATTATCTGCTGAAGGAGAAGGAACATATGATGTGTATCCGTCGGTATCGGTGGTGGTGGCGGCAGTATCTCTGGAACAACGGCCGTAACCCTCTGGGGTGGAGGTGGTAGACCTCCCTGTGCAACTGCCGGGGTCTCCGGAATAGTGGAATCACTGGGGGCAGTCTCATGAACCTCCTCCTCGACCGGGTCAGATCTCTCAGGCAAGCTACTCGATCCAGAGGCCTGCGGGTGCGTCTTCGTCATCCTGGAGACGAATTGAAACAAAGAGATCAATATGGCACATGAGTAGATATTATCAAAGAAGGACAATTAATTTAATACAAGGAAAGTAATCATGATAATCAAAAGATAAGAAAAATTTTCCTAGGTGTGATTGAGAAACTCCTATCATATCCTAGGTCCTACGTCCTAATTGCAGGCTCGTAATCAGTACTCTAAGTCGAGCACCATTACGAGATCGCACTAACTGCGATACTGACCTGCATGGGCCACCACAAAAATGTGTCACGACCCGCACCCTTATGAGGAACACGAGCACGTGGGTACGTCCAGCCTACGCTGCAGTATCGACAGTAGAACGCTGTATATAACGCCTGTAAATACTACGACTAACAGTATAAAGGTACATGTACAGTATATACTCTCCGAATGGAGGTGACATATCAACACAGTCTCAATCACAGAATAAAACTAAGGTAGATAGCTCAGAAAGAGAACATGTGATAGATGAAAGAGTAAATAAGTCCAGAGTCCAATACAAGCCAAGATATATACAACATCACAGGGTCTCAAAATATAATATAGAAGCTACAGTCTGATAAAGCTAGCTGGATCGCAGTCCAGTCAAACCTAGCTAATCTACACTACTCTGAAAGTACAAAATCTAGTGGCTCTACTATAAGGCCACGATCCAAGGTTACTCCATCTGACTGCCCATAATAGGTCGAGCAGTCCGACTCAGAATCAGCTGTAATATATCATAACGGTATCCTATCAGGAAAATGAGCAAGTACAAGCACTAACAGCAGTTCCATGTAAATTGACAATTTCTATAAGAGATAGTATAATGAACTACGAGACAAAGATATATGAAAACTTGGGAACCGTTCAGAAGCCGAGTTACAACCCTTAAACCAAACAAGGACCGGGGTTGTAACTCTTCTCCCGAGCAGAAATTAGTCTCCAATCATGGTACAATGTAAAGGCATGTAGAGCATGTGAGTAACTGTATATCATGGCATGGTGAAAAAAATACTGAATGTAGAACAGAGCAGGATATACGATAAGAATAAGTAAATATAAAATGTGACTTGAATTATTAGAGCGATATGTGATCGGCTTGGAATAAGTGACAGGACAGGCTATCCACTTGGCCCGGCAATCTGCGGTGACCTCAACGGAAGGTCATGCCGGCCAACCTGGATAACGAGCACAAGGCAAAAGGATCTCGCTACACCCTTCGTGAGGGAAGAGTGGCGCGAGCACATGAATAGTGACAGGGTGGCTTGATCACATAGCCCCTAATAATTCCCCATCCCCGAATAGTATAATGGATCTGGACATGACACGTCATGGCACGTGATTCCGTAAAAGGGTAGCAAATCCCCTTAGAAATCGATGTCTATACAAGTACAGGGAACATGACAGGAAGTGTACCAATATACCCAGAAATCCAGGAACAACATCTCATGCCGTGATCCAACGTGTACTAGTCCATGAACTATTGTGACTGAGAATCAAGTAAGACACTACGACTGAATCGAATATAGCAGATATCAAGACAATAAAAACTATCAGTGAATGTACTCGCCTACTGTCCTGAGCTGTAGGGTATATCAATGCTCAGAGCGGTAATCAAGAACCTAAAGATGAAATACTGTATGTTAATTTAGGTTTAAATAAGTTTAAGAATGATTCACAATGAATGATATGCAATCTAGGTTAAACTAGGTCTCACTGAGTCACATTAAGTCCTGTCAAGTCAAATCTAGGTCAAATCAAGTTATATCAAGTCAATCTAAGTCAGCTCTAGTTTGGATTTGGTCAAATCTAGACAATGTGTTGACTCACTCATAAACCCTCTCTAATTTGATTTCCTACATTCCCTTTTCCTTATTCTTATTCTCCGTCTCCTCCTCCTTATTCTCCGTCTCCTTCTCCTTATTCTCCGTCTCCTTCTTCTTATTCTCCGTCTTCTCCTTATTCTCCGTCTTCTTCTTATTCTCCGTCTCCTTCTCCTTATTCTCCGTCTTCTCCTCCTTATTCTCCGTCTTCTCCTTATTCTCCGTCTCCTTCTCCTTATTCTTCGTCTTCTCCTTATTCTCCGTCTCCTTCTCCTTATTCTCCGTCTTCTCCTCCTTATTCTCCGTCTTCTCCTTATTCTTCGTCTTCTTATTACCACTGTTGCTCCTAATGCCTAACTGTTGCTGCTGCTACTACTGGGCTTATGCTGCTGCTCTACTTTTTACTGCTGTGGCTACTGCTATTTCTTATTCCTTCTTCTTCTACTTCTATTCCTCTCTCCCAAACTCTCATTCTCTTCCTCTAAAATCACACACATCCATATCTATATATATATAAACTCACAAACACATGTATCCATCTACATATATATATATATAGACACTCATACACATACTTATATCTATATATATAAATACATACACACACACATATAGAAATATATATATATATATATACACATATATATATATTTCTCTTTAAAAAGAAAAACCCCTAATAAATTCTTAGACTAGGTTTTAGGAAAAACCTATAAAAGCTATGGTCATTACGTAGAGAATGGTCTCCTCCACATTTATTGTGAAGGAATAAATGCAAGAGAGGAAATTTATGGGGAGGTTAATGAGCATACCTAGAATTGGTTCCTTGAGGAAGAAGAAGCTTCAAAAGAAATGAATGAAATGAAGAGAGAGAGTTTACTTTGGAGTGAAGTAAAGGAAGGGGTTTGCCTATACATGGCCAGCCACGGGGGTCTTAATGGGTTTGGGTGGAGACCCATTAGGCCTCCAAACCCATTGGACTCGGTTTGGTTTGATTCGGTTTAACTCCAATTTGACTAATTAAGCCTCTAAATGACTAGTTAAGCCATGGGAGTATGGTTTATGGTTTTTAGCCTAGTTAGGATGGCATGTGGGCCAAGCCCAGCTAGTATGTGGGTCCCACTAGTGTCCAGACTACCCGGGTCTCCAACTTAAGTCCAAATTGGATAAAATTCAAACTAAATCAACCAAATCCCTAAAAACCCTATAAATCAAATAAAATTCCCAAAAGTATAATAAAATGAAAAATTACCATTTTACTCCTATCTTGGAAAAGTGAGGGTGACACCGTTGACCAAAAGTCAACTGTAAGTCAACTTTCGACCTAGTTTGATACGGGTTGACTTCCAATGTTCTCCTATGACCAAGGTTGACCTAACTAGACTTGTCTTGACCTAGAATGACTTAATAGGATTTAATTTGATTTGACTTTACTTTCTAAACATAGTATTGATACGTCTTGTTCTCTATAGGTCCTCGAGACGCTGCATTGGATCCGGTTGACATATTTTATCATATCACAGGCGAGTACATTCTCTGATAACTTTTTTCCAATTTATGATAACTGTTATGATTCATGTACTTAGTGTAGATATGCTTATTCCTGACACATGGTTCTTACGGATTGGTATTCCTGGATCTCGACGAGAGATGTTTCTTCTTCTTAGGTTGGGATGTATTGTGCAAGCTCCCTTGTAGCTCTTGCTCAATATATGGTCACCGATTCTAGAGAAGATTAGCTCCCTTCTCATAGAATCTCGTGCAGTGACGTGTCCTGTTTGGATCCATTCTACCAGTTGGAGTAGGGGGAGTAGTAGCGTATGTCTGTGATCAGATCCATCCCGCATTCCCTGTCACGCCCCACTCCCGTAGGAGCGATCGTCCTCGCTAAGGCGTGATGCTGCACGAGCCTAGATTGCGCTCGTGCAAGGCAGGTTCCATAATGGTCGATTACAGCGGCGGCGACGGGGTCGTCGCCCAGAAGTCCCGAGCAGAGACATTGAACACGCAGCAAAATTTAGAACAAAATATAAGTTATTCAAAAGAAGCTCTTTATTGATATCGAAACAATGGTTACACTGGGGGCACAAGGCCGAGATTATAATCACTCAATACACTCGCCTCATATTACAAATTACTCTGCTCTCTCTTATCTCTCGATACAATACTTGAATCCAGCGGAAGCTTTGGAAGGCGATGTCCATACATTATGTCCCGTATAAGTCTGGTCTTCACGCGGCCGCACGCTTCGAATCGCCAAGGAACTCCGTGCCTCGACGCATCCAAGCGAGCCCCGCACCACGAGCTTCTACCTGTGCCTGTACATAAACACTGTGTGGGTGTCAGTACTCAACTGTACTGGTGGAGTGAGCTCCTCGCCCACCCATACAAAACCAACACGTTTTATTTACTTTTTGCAATACAAGCCCCTTTACGATTGTCTTTCTAGTCTTGTCTTAGGATCGATTTTTAAGACCGACGCTCGGCCTATTTAGTGTCTTTAGACCATCTTCGTGCCTTGCACTAATAACGTACCCATACTTTGCCTCTAGACCTTTTTCGTGCTTGCATTGTCAACATACCGACTCATACTTATCTTTCGCACCATACTATTGGACGTAACGACTAGGTCGTGTCAAATACTTGCCCGTGCCTTAAACATCGAGGCCGTGCCTCGCAGCGTAACCTGACTTATCCAAACTCACCTTACGACCCTTCTCGACTTAACGTGCAACGATTAACCAAACTTGTGGAACCGGTGTTGAAAACTCAAGTACGATGCCGTATCTCGTGCCAAAGCACGTGTCTTTACGTATAGCCGAATCGTAGTCTTTATAATACCTTGGGTGCAACCGAGCACACATTTCACCATTCAACGCATCCCGTGCTTATACTTTCTTTGCTACGATCGACACCGTGCATGCGGATTCGCCGCTTAGCATGCCAATTATCTATATGAAAGGCCACTGGCATGACAAGCCATCGCGGACATATCTCGGGTAGGCGGCGGGTCCTTCAGCGCAGGTAGCGAGCCCCGTTGAAAGCCCTCGACTACCCACGCAATAAAAGCATGCGTTGCTATAGCGTCTACCTCCTAGGACGACTGGGCCCGGTGCCCGGCGTATAACCAGTCTAGGCAGAAATCCTTGTCGACAAGGTGTCCAATGACCACGCACCTACGAGACATCTAAACTCACGTAAATACATGGCCTACTTGTTGGTACGACCGAAACTATACTTAGCAACTCGTGCTCTGAATCACACTTGGCATAACGTGCCTCGGAACCGCGAGACTCCCAATCGAGGGACTGCCTCAAATACTTAACGTGGATAGGAACGCGAGACTCCCAACCGAGGGACCGCCTCGAATACTTAACGTGGATAGGAACGCGAGACTCCCAACCGAGGGACCGCCTCGAACTTCTTTGTACTCGAGGGAACGACTACTACGTAGCCTTCCAACTTAACTTGAACAAACGTGTTCCTTAAGTGCCATGGACCGTGGCTAACTTTACATCGTGCCAATCGTGGCTCGTGCCTTTAACTGACTTCTGTCTTACGCGACGCTATCACCCAAGTCATACGTTATATGGCGGCCCTTGAGATCGTGGGACTATTTAACTTGACAACCGCAGAACGAGCGGGACGGCACTTAGAATGACTTAGGTCGATCGGCATAACTTTGCCTAACTTACTCAAGCCTACAACTTAACTCGAGGGACGAGCCAAGGCAATGCCAAGCCTTGCGCAGTGGAAACATGCATGCTTTATCGAGCATTTACGCAGGCGACGCCTATGACTTAGGCTAACTCATCGTTTGTGTCGAATACCAACTTTCCTTCTCCCAAGCCACGGGACGAAGGACCGAGTGTCATTTTAAAGCACGCTGAGCCGACTTCTATTGAGACCGTGGGACCATTTTCCATGTTCTAAGATATTCCGACGGGTCGGGATTATTCCCTTAGCTATGTACGTTCGTAGCTTTTATATTAGCCTACTTGTGCAAGTTGAAACCACACGAATTATTAAGTGAAGGCAGAGATGAGGCAAGTTCACCGAAACTACCCCACCTGAGCGATATCTTCGAGTCGCCGCCGTAAGGCCAAGTCCGAACGCCGTCGGCGTTTCTATTCCTCCGATTGACTTTACGGGACGGGGCACTACAACATACACCACTCAGAACAAGTCTCGTCCTCGAGACTTTCCTGAAGGCAACCTATCCTACCATTTCTATGGCCAAGACTTAATCGTACACATTCCGCTTACGCGTTTCTTCGATTTCGAGCCACGCTCATGCTATCGCTAACTTAGTCGTAAGGAACACTAACCGATCAACCAACATTCGAATTCGTTTCAAATCAATGATCGCATTACCATCAACATTTCTTCAAAACTTACGATTTCAAAATCTACAACACTTTCCCGTTCCTCAAGTCTCACTTGATTCAATGTATCACTTAGTTGGATCGTGCACATATTCCAGGCGTCCCCGAAATACATGCATTTCAGCCAAGCCTTATGATAGAGAATCCACCATCACCACTCGAGTCGGATCGTGCACATATTCAGGCGTCCCTGATATACGTGCATGTCAGCTGAGGCTCGTAAGTGGTGCCTCCGTATCTCCTATTGCTTTGCACTCGAACGTCTGTCTAACCGCTAGGCTATGTCTTTTCGTCAGTACTGGAATCATAGTTCCCAAACAACGATATCAACACTGACCCCATCCTAAGGTCAAACCAAATCGTTGGTACGGGGTTTTCTACCTAAGCTCGCATCACTCTGATTTTTAAACATCGAGCATCGATTTTTTCTACGCACATCCCAATATTCGTCGCACGGGGTACTAGTCGTTCAGTGAAGCCATCCTACGATAACTCACGTTTCAACCAATTCTACGTCATATCAATATCGTTCGTTCATCAAGCTATTTCGTATAGTCTATCTCTTCGAACACGTTCGACATAATCCGTCTGTCGATCCTTCCCAATCACGTACGCTACAACACGATTCATCCCTAAACCATAATTCACATTTCTGAAATCATCTATTCCAATTCACGAAATCGATCACAAGGTCGTCTGACTTAACAGTATGCCACGCTCCGATCTCACGCGAGTCCGATTATCCACGGTGGACACGAATCACCATGCACGCTCCCGCGAGATAATCATTCTCATCGGGACGTAACTCTTGTTTGTGTCTAGACTAGTTCATTCTCAATGTGCGGATTGGACCTACTCAATCCACAAGTTTTATTTATTCGTCAATCATAAGTCCTAACATCCTCAAATTTTTCCTTCGCATCAAACCGACAAGTCAGGACAATCAAAGTTGCCGCGTCCTGATTTTCTGAGTTCGATTATTCCCGCGACATGAATCACCATGTCAGCGCTCACGCGGAATGATCGTCCCAAATCTGACGCAACGCATGTGCGAGGCAAGAGTTGCGCTCGCGCAAGACAAGACCGTCGACGTTGTGGTTATCAATGCAACCATCAGAATATAATTTCTTTCACCCAACATTCGTCTCAATCAAGATCCTATGTATAGCATCGAACCGAACAATAACACTTGCACGATCGTCATTCATCGAATTAGAGTTCTCCCGAGTTATCGCATATCGATCTTTGATACGCCTCAATACTATCGACGATATACGTAACCTGACGATCTTCCTTTGCAACGAATTCTGAGTCGTACGGATGATGCTATCGTCCGACTGGATAATCTCCTCGAATCGTTCACCACATCAATTTTTTCAACCCAAATTCGTGTATCGTTTATCCGTCTATCTTAAGTCATCGACTAACGTATTTCCTCAATTCGTATCATTCCTTGCTAACTCAAACCATCGAGCAACATCGATTTCAATCCTCAGAGTCGTTTGCGTAACTTCAAATTTTAACTTTTCATGCACGCTATCTACCTGCCGTGCTAACTTTTCGTATACGATCCGTATCGATTTCCTTCAATCCGATTTTACCTACTCAATCGTTTTCGCGTTACATACTCGTACAATCCTAAATCTTTCGCTCGAATGATTTTCAAGACGGACCATACACCATTCGGGATTCGAGTCATCCAATCTAGACCAAATCACGTTCGCATTATTCGCTAAGACATGTTTCAGATTTGTTCGACAAATCCTTAGCGTAATCGTTCACGTCGCATCGACGCACTAAATTGTTCGCACTATTCCTCAAAATCTAGAACAATTTTCCGTGTACGCCTAAGCGTTAGTCTGATAACGTTCCTATCGATATACACTCCAAGTGTATTTCCGTTCCCGACCAAGCGGTACTTAATATCGGTTGCGACACGTTTTCACCAAAAGGTCGAGGTACGCGATATACGGACTAAGTTGTGCCGCATAACCATCCCGTATGGACTATACTCCGAGTTTTCACGCTCATTTGCTCATGTAGGACTCGTTAGGCACGCACGCGACTTGCTAACTTTAGCACGCATTTTCTATCAACTCAAGGTCGGCACCGTTCGGCCCAAAGGCCATCACCTATCGATGCATTCGATTGAACGCTTGTACGAGCTTTCAAAAATATTAGACTTATTGTATGGACATACCGAGGGACGTTTAAGAGAGAGCGCACCAACGATATCACGTTGCGGAAGCACAATTCAGAGTTTACGGAACAACGGAATTAAAGAATTCAATCGATATTCCAAGGACGTAAAGCCGTGCTTTGATACCATTATGTCATGCCCCGCTCCCGTAGGAGCGATCGTCCTCGCTAAGGCGTGATGCCGCACGAGCCTAGATTGCGCTCGTGCAAGGCGGGTTCCATAACGGCTGATTACAGCGACGGCGACGGGGTCGTCGCCCAGAAGTTCCGAGCAGAGACATTGAACACGCAGCAAAATTTAGAACAAAATATAAGTTATTCAAAAGAAGCTCTTTATTGATATCGAAACAATGGTTACATTGGGGGCGCAAGGCCGAGATTACAATCACTCAATACACTCATCTCACATTACAAATCACTCTGCTCTCTCTCATCTCTCGATACAATACTTGAATCCAGCGGAAGCTTTGGAAGGCGATGTCCATACATTATGTCCCGTATAAGTCTGGTCTTCACGCGGCCGCACGCTTCGAATAGCCAAGGAACTCCGTGCCTCGACGCATCCAAGCGAGCCCCGCACCACGAGCTTCTACCTGTGCCTGCACATAAATACTGTGTGGGTGTTAGTACTCAACTGTACTGGTGGAGTGAGCTCCTCGCCCACCCATACAAAACCAACACGTTTTATTTACTTTGTGCAATACAAGCCCCTTTACGATTGTCTTTCTAGTCTTGCCTTAGGATCGATTTTTAAGACCGACGCTCGGCCTATTTAGTGTCTTTAGACCATCTTCGTGCCTTGCACTAATAATGTACCCATACTTTGCCTCTAGACCTTTCTCGTGCTTGTATTGTCAACATACCGACTCATACTTATCTTTTGCACCATACTATTGGACGTAACGACTAGGTCGTGTCAAATACTTGCCCGTGCAACAAACATCGAGGCCGTGCCTCGCAGCGTAACCTGACTTATCCAAACTCACCTTACGGCCCTTCTCGACTTAACGCGCAATAATTAACCAAACTTGTGGAACCGGTGTTGAGAACTCAAGTACGATGCCGTATCTTGTGCCAAAGCACGTGTCTTTACGTATAGCCGAATCGTAGTCTTTATAATACCTTGGGTGCAACCGAGCACACATTTCACCATTCAACGCATCTCGTGCTTATACTTTCTTTGCTACGACCGACACCGTACATGCGGATTCGCCGCTTAGCACGCCATTTATCTATATAAAGGCCACTGGCATGACAAACCATTGCGGACATAGCTCGGGTAGGCGACGGGTCCTTCAGCGCAGGTAGCGAGCCCCGTTGAAAGCCCCCGACTACCCACGCAATAAAAGCATGCGTTGCTATAACGTCTACCTTCTAGGGCGACTGGGCCCGGTGCCCCGGCGTATAACCAGTCTAGGCAGAAATCCTTGTCGACAAGGTGTCCAATGACCACGCACCTACGAGACATCTAAACTCACGTAAATGCATGGCCTACTTGTTGGTACGACCGGAACTATACTTAGCAACTCGTGCTCTGAATCACACTTGGCATAACGTGCCTCGGAACTGCGAGACTCCCAACCGAGGGACTGTCTCGAATACTTAACGTGGATAGGAATGCGAGACTCCCAACCGAGGGACCGCCTCGAATACTTAACGTGGATAGGAACACGAGACTCCCAACCGAGGGACCGCCTCGAATACTTAACGTGGATAGGAACGCGAGACCCCCAACCGAGGGACCGCCTCGAACTTCTTTGTACTCGAGGGAACGACTACTACGTAGCCTTCCAACTTAACTTGAATAAACGTGTTCCTTAAGTGCCATGGACCGTGGCTAACTTTACATCGTGCCAACCGTGGCTCGTGCCTTTAACTGACTTCTGTCTTACGCGACGCTATCACCCAAGTCATACGTTATATGACGACCCTTGAGATCGTGGGACTATTTAACTTGACAACCGCAGAACGAGCGGGACGACACTTAGAATGACTTAGGTCGATCGGCATAACTTTGCCTAACTTACTCAAGCCTACAACTTAACTCGAGGGACGAGCCAAGGCTATGCCAAGCCTTGCGCAGTGGAAACGTGCATGCTTTATCGAGCATTTACGCAGGCGACGCCTATGACTTAGGCTAACTCATCGTTTGTGTCGAATACCAACTTTCCTTCTCCTAAGCCATGGGACGAAGGACCGAGTGTCATTTTAAAGTACGCTGAGCCGACTTCTATTGAGACCGTGGAACCATTTTTCATGTTCTAAGACATTCCGACGGGTCAGGATTATTCCCTTAGCTATGTACGTTCGTAGCTTTTATATTAGCCTACTTGTGCAAGTTGAAACCACACGAATTATTAAGTGAAGGCAGAGATGAGGCAAGTTCACCGAAACTACCCCACCTGAGCGATGTCTTCGAGTCGCCGTCGTAAGGCCAAGTCCGAACGCCGTCGGCGTTTCGATTCCTCCGATTGACTTTGCGGGACGGGGCACTACATTCCCGAATAGTGTTAGTCATATACCGCACTTATGACTAGCCAGGCCAGTTCTTGACAGGTACCCAAGCCGATCACAAGTTGAAACTGCTACTCACACACATTGGATATATGGCTTACCTTGATTTGTGTACATACCATAATTCAGTTCTACTTTCCTGTTCTAGCTCTAGCTCTACATCTTACCATGCCATGATACATATATGTACACTCCATGATTTCATTGTATATGCTCTATTTACAGTCTTATAGCTTTTATTCTATCTTGAGATCTGTTATGAGATATATGTACTCATTCCATCCTGACCGGATATGTTAAAAATATTACAGATGCAGAGGAGGACTATATTTGCACTTACTACGGCCCACCGGACGTAGTGGGTTTAGAGACAGATACCCTAGACCCACAGGGTGCAGTACCACAGGGCGAGACACCGCCTGTCCTGTAGATAGAATAGGTTTTTGTACTGGACCTTATCTCCAGTTACTCTTGAGACTGTTATGTTTTGGATTGTATTAGAGTCTTGGACTTGGACTTGTATATTATTTGTGTTCGGACTTGACAGGTTATATTTTATCGTCATGTCGTCTTTATCTTTCAGTCTTTACTTATCATCTTAGAGTTGTGATTGAGCACTCATATATTATCATTGCTTGTCCTCCGTTCGGAGTTGACCATATTCTCGACAGGTTTTGATATTATATATAAACTGTTGTTAGAGTAGAAAACCTACAGCGTTCCACACCGTTTTTACGGTGTGGGCTGGGCGTTGTTACGCACACGTGCCCTTACAGCGGGTGCGGGTCGTGACAAAAGTTGAATTGAAAATAAAAAAAATTTGAAAAAGTCAATAGTAACATGATAAAAAAAAATTTCTTTGAGATTTATGAAAGTGATTTTAATTTTTGTCATGATTAAATTTAACGGCTTGGAGTGAATACAAATTTTGGTGGTTTATTTTTGAAATTTTATTCAGAAATTTTGGAGGGAACTTGAGTTAAAATTTTAATGGCAGGCCACCAAGATGACCCTAACGAGTTAGAAGTATTCCATACTAAATTTCATATCACTCATGACCTTGATAGTAGTATATACACAAGTGTTGTTAGTCGTCTACCAAACTAGGTGACTGTATCTTAACATTGACTCACTCGACCTTCCCTCGTGACCTACTAACCGTTTGTAATTTGAATAATGAATTGATCGTTCCTTAACTGTATTCATTTAGGAGACTATCTTCTCCCTGGAACTGTATCCCTAAAATTATTTTACTGGATTCTTAATTAATTTTACTTCATGCTTCAACTTGATCTTCTTTATTTTTGTGCATTAGTTGTCACCTCATGAACTCCCACTTTCTATTTTAGATCTTTTGGCATCCCTTACCGTGACTTGGATATTTGGAGCACAACACTAGACTTTTTCTTCCAACAAATTTTATATGTAAGGCCTAGACAAGCCCACCTTCATGTAGATATATCATGTCCCACTAAAATATGTCTCCTTGTACACTATTTTCATGATATGATCTTCTGGTCAAAATGGCTAAACTATAATCTTTACCATGATACCGATATATTTTTCGACCACGGATATGGATTCAACCTCGACTCAATTCTTTCGACCCGATATGTGATTTTGTTCTACTTAATTCCTTAAATGCTTAAATTTGTGCTTTATCTTGATTGCTTGACCCATTGTCCCATCACACTACTAGCTTAACTCTTGTAAGTTGGGTAGAATACCTCACAGCCCAACAAAGCTTTTGTTCTTGTGACCCATATTGATAAGTTTACTTAGACTATGGAATCTGAAGGATTCTAACCCATTTAGCCAACCAAGCCATAAGCAAGCAAACACTAGGACGATTGCATAGGCCCCAAACTTCGGACAAGACTCGATTTTAAAAGATCCTGGACTATTTAATTCCTTTATCATTCTCCCTTAATTATATTTTGACTATCTTATGCTGCTAATTAGCCTCAGTTTTGCAAGCTTATTTCTTTATCAAGCTTGATCATGACATATTTTATTGGGTGCACCCACTAACATATTGTCTAATCAGAACCGGTGTATGATGGTCTGATAAACCTATTGCACTTTGGTTTGCTTTTCATGTGTTATTCTATGTGGATGGAGACATAGTTAAACTTGTCTTAGAGTCTCATCTGCGACAGCCTTGACAATTCTCTTTTGAATTATTTTCGTCGCCTATGAACCCCGCATTCGTACTCAACAGCACCGTCTTTGAAACCTTTGTTGTTCTTGTCTTTTACTTATTTTGGAAAGATAATGCACTGTACTTGCTAGATAGACTCAAGATATCATCTTTGGTTGCCCTATCAGTTATTTATATACAAATGTAGATAGCCACCGACCGACTTATGTGGCTGTATCCTCGTCTTTAAATACTCCTCATTCCTCAACCCTAGAATTGTTATCGTGCCTTCCCAATTATTCTTGAGCACTCGAGAATGATTCTAATCGTTCACTTAAATCCAAACTCTCAACCAAGATGATTAGTATCCAGTATTCTCTCAGGGAACCACATCTCCCAATTGTCAAATTATTCTCTTTGAACTACCGAATTCTTTGCTACTCTTTAATTCGTGTAAACAAAATTTTGTTACCTTCACAGCGACCCTCCATCAATCCCATAACCCTGATGAATTTTGTGTGGGTCGAATTAACAAGTTCCTAAATGCATAGTTGTGTTGAACGCTGTTTTATCGCCTCCTCCAAAATTTAATTATAATTTGGTATTGACGAACTCTTCCTATCCCTCAACCCTATCTACCCTGTTAATCCTAAATTTCGAGGACGAAATTCTTGTAAGTTGGAAAGGATGTAAAACCCCTATTTTTTATTATTTTATTAGACTAAATAATCAATTTATACAATTTATGTTTTTTATTAGTAGAAATGACCGTAGCCATTTTTGAGTTTTGAAGCACTAGACGACCATGACTTTTAGCACAAAAGTTGTAGCAGTGTGCCTTGACTAATATATTAACCATGCCGGGGGAAGCCTAGCCATGGTGATGTCCAAACTAGAAAAACCAGGCCAAGTTGTGAATCGACTTATTTTAAATTTTTAATTAAATATTATTTTATATATTGATTTTTAGATGACCCGGTTTGTCCAAACCAGCCCGAACTGGGCCCTGACCAAAATTAAGCCCATGCAGGCATGTGGTGTGACCAAGGTGGCCATGTAGACATATTTTATGTACATAAAAATAATTTCTAAATTATTTTAGAATTTTATGTACAATTCCTAATTATTTAATTATTTGTACAATTATTGGTATTTTATTATTAAAAATATTTTACAACACGTTGTACGATTTTCTGGACTCAAATGAGGGTGTGGGGTAAGTTCACCCATTGGACTAATTTTATTATTTTATTAAAGTTAATTTATGGTGATTAAATAAATAGATTTATTCTATTAGATATTATTATTATTATCTAGTTAATTTTATTGTCAAATGAATTTAATTATATATGTACATATGTTTAAATTGATTTTATATATGGGTAGATAAGATTAAAATTTTCTTTTAAACTTGTGGAGATTTTGGATATATATATATATATATATATATATATATATATATATATATATATATATATATATATATGGGAGCCGACCACATGCATGAAATATAAACACCCCAAGCATAAAAGGATAGTAGCAGCAGCAGCTAGCTACGTTGTTGGCCGACCCCCTTTAACCAAAGGCAAGCAACAGCAACCGTAGTCCCCATTTTTCTTATATATTTAGTTTGATTTGTTTTAACCTCAAATTCAAACCCTAATCTTTTCTTCCTTCCATCTTCTTCCTCCTCTCTCCTCCATTCTCCTCCTCTCCCTGGCGAGCCAGGCCATTCTCGTGCGCTGCGACAGCATCCTCACCCGCGAAAACGACAACGACAACAACAAAATTGAACTAGAAGGTATCCGACTTCCCCGATCGGCATCTCTCTCATTTTAACTCCAATTTTTGATCCGTAAGATTTTCTGGAAAGCCCACATGACCCCCTTCGAGATCCCCCAGGTGAAATTTGACATGGCTATCCAACTTGCTCAAAAAATCGAGACGAAGTCGGAGAAAAACCACTTTTCTGGAATATTAAAAACTGTTGTAAAACACCAACATGTCGGCCAATTTTCGTTCTGTACTTTAAGATTTTGTAGAAACTAATTAAAGACAGTCAAAGACAACATAACCAAGATTGTAACACACCTTCTGGATTCACTTTTCATCTAGTGTGTAAAAAGTTACACGTTGTTAAAGTTTTACGAAAAATTGTAAATTCTGTTTTCAAAAATTAGAAAAACACCCCGATACGACGTGCGCCCCGACAACCCGGACGACGTGGTCGCGCACTATATACGTATCGAAAGACGCGTATGGATGTTGTAGACATGTGAAAACTGATGGAACCCGATTTCGTTGCATGTGCGCGACGAAATCAGTGCGTATCCGTCGAGATACCCCCGTATCGATCATTTGCAAATTAAGTCACAACTTCGTGTACACTCATCAAATCGCGACGAAACTTGTGCCATTGGACTCGAATTTTTTTTTGGTCCTGTGAGCCAAGTTTGGTTCAATTCTGAGAAGGTTGACTGGGATGCCATTTTGGCGGGCCTACAATCCCACTCAACGGGCAATTTTGTGCACGGCCCACCGGAATTCAAAATTGGACCAACCGTTGGATTCGTCTGATCAAAACAAATCTGTAGATATATAGTTTGATGACTTTAGAGACCGTAGATATTGGCACGCATTTTGGTGCAAAGCGGGTCCAACGGCGGACATCATTTTAACCCGAAATTACGATTTTGCTCCTGTTTCAGAATTTAACTTTTGGACAGGCATTTTCTAGGCATATCTTTTATTCTAAACTCTTTTATAATGTTTGTTGCAGCATCCGGAGTCATCTGCAGAATTTGGCTTTTCTTGCTTTATTTATTTGCCGATTCGAGCTACTGGATTATTCCCTTTTGCACATAACCCCAGGCAAGATACCTTGCCATTATATTGTTTACATTCAGTCTGCATTTTATTACATATCACTGTTCATTATTTTCAGTTATTACAGTTCTTGATTTACTACATGCTCAGTGATTATTAGTTACTTTGTTACTATCCTTTGATTGCATATGAACCTAGAGTTAGGGGACTACCGTTTGTAGTGTATTGCATATGCCTCGACACAGTTGTACCACAATGATGTGTAAGACGAGTAGCATGTACAGGTCCTTGCGTGTGGGCTGATCCCCCATGTGCATGCGTTAGGGCTAACTGCTAATAAAGGCATGTTAGAAGACTTAGTAGTTAGTAGAGGTATGTGAGACATGGATGTGACTCTGTTAGGCATTGGATGGGAAGAACAGTTCCTTAACGTATGGGTCCTTTATGCACTTTTTTATTACTGATCCTGCTGGCCTCTGACATTCGAGGAATTTTATGCTTTGAGGTCCCTGGTATCCTGATGGGACCATACCTGAGATTACTGCTCCTGAGCCAAATGCCCATGCGTTGGAGGTTTGTTCTTAACTGCATGAACACAGTAGTATGGTTAGATTACCTTATTTTTGTCTTGTCACTTATTTTCTTTGTGGCATATTTTGTATTCAGTATTTATGGCATGTTCTTCCTGTATCTTGTTACGTCCATCTGAGAAGCTGGTTATCCCTCCAGGTGTGTGCTTCTGTGATATTGCAGGTGTTCTAGTCGAGGTCGCGATCTACTCTATTCATTCAGAGATGACGTGTCTTGGGTCTTTCTTTGCTACTCCCGTCAAATCATTTCCGTTTCCATGATATTTTTCCTTACTTGTTGGTAGTGGATTTGTCTCCGTCCAACGTATTGTACAAAGACTTATTACAGTTTATTATATGATATCTTTTATTCTTCATTTGTGGATGAGATTAGATTACTCTTGGTTTAGTGCATTTTACAGCTTATGTATTCATACGAGGTTTCTATATATTGGAGTATACTTCGTATATATGCAGCTGGCATGGATACGTACCTAGTTCTAAGTATTTTGGGACTGGGGCGTTACATATATATAGTCTACATGTACGTGTTTTGCACGTATTTTGATTATAATATCATAAGGTCAGTTGTCGTCTTTCATTATTTTCTAAGTGACTATTCATGTGTGTGTGCTTTCTTTTTACAATGCCAAGAGATTCAAAGTACAATTTTTTTTTTAAATTTTCTATTGAGAATAATAACTTTTGGAAAAGGGTAAACGCAGAAAAATTTATTGCCATTTGAACATGAAAAATTGTATGGAAAAAGAAAACTTACATGCAAACTTTATTGCTTTGACTCTTAAACATAAATGATATGCAAGTTAACATAATAACGTCATGTTTATGAAATACTCAAGGGTATTTTAGAAATTCAAAAGTTTCACAACAAGTTTTTTTTTATTATATAGTAGAACGAATATATATATATATATATATATATATATTATATATATATATATATATATATATATATATATATATATATATATATATATATATATATATATATATATATATATATATATATCCTAGTGGTTAAAAGAGATGCATGCGGCCCAAGTGGTCGAGCCCCAGTGGAGGCTAGTTCGCCAAAATTACCCACTGCTTCAAAAAAAAAAAATAAAAAAAAAATAAATGAATATATATATATATATATATATATATATATATATATATATATATATATATATATATTCATTATTTTCTAATTCTGTTCAACTAGCTATATAAGTCACAGACACAACTTAATAATAAATTGTCAATTTGATAACATCTTTAATTCGTATTGGATCAACTATTTATTTATTTTTTGTTTCCGAGACAATTTCACCTTATGATGTCACCAGGGAAGTCATAGGTGCAAACCAGGTCTACAACTTTATTTTTCTTATCTTTTTTTTAGAAGATAAATGATTGGCCGAGCGGATCATCAACCAATGCCAACAACTCCTCTGCATGGTTGGATTCGCTTACACCAAATCCACCTATCTATGCACCAGAGAACCACCACTCGAGTCAAAATAATCCCGACGCCCCGAAATCCTGGCCGTCCAATGCCCATCTGACGTCCCATATCATCCTTTCTCCCCCACCAGTCGCCTCTATAATAAAACTCCACAGTCCGCACGCCGCACCCGAACCCTATCCTCACCGAAACCCAGGCCTTAACCCTAAAATTAGCAACCAACCAACCAAATCCAAACCCAAATCGAACCCAACAAATTGATCAATTAGAATAAAGGACCGATCGAGGAGACTCCATCAATGGCAGCCGCTCCGGAGCAGCAGAACCACGTCGGCGGCTTCGATGACGACGAAGACGACCTCGACGACACCGAGGACTCCGACATGGACGACTACGAGGAGGACGACGACGTCGCCATGCCGGCTCCCCCAACCCCACGTCACGCCTCCGCCACCGTCGTAGCCGATCCCGCCCCCTCCGCAAATCCTAACCCTAACCCTAGCCCTTCCGTGACAACCCAACTGAAGGCCGAGGAGAAGACGCCTCCAGTGACTCCGCCGGCGCGGGTTCCCGCTCCGGCTTCGTCGCTCGACGACTCGCGGAAGCTCTTCCAGCGGCTATGGACCGACGACGACGAGATCAAGATCCTCAAGGGGTTCCTCGAGTTCACCTCCTCGAGGGGGACGACGTTCGCTTCGCACCAATACGACACCGGCCCCTTCTACGAGCAGATTAAGAACCAGCTGCAGCTCGACTTCAACAAGAGCCAGCTCATCGAGAAGCTCCGCCGCCTCAAGAAGAAGTACCGGAACACCGCAGCGAGGATGGCGAGCCACGGGAGCGAATTCTCTTTCAAGAACCCGCACGAGCAGGCCACGTATGACATCGCACGCAAGATCTGGAGCGTCGGCAGCAGCTTCAAGCGCTCCCGGGAGAGCGACGACGACCTCAACCCCTACGCCGGCAGCAACAACAACTCCGGCGGCGGATCGGATCGGCAGGCCTCCAGGCCGAGGAAGCGCGGGAGGAAGAGGGCGATCGAGACGATACCGATGCTGTCGGCCCCGCCGCTCCCCGTGATGCCTCCGGTAGCGGCAGGGTTGTCGGAGGGGGTTGTGATGGTGCAGGTGCAGACGGCCCCAGCTCCGGCTTTGGCTCCAATAGTCCCTGCGATGCCATCCGCATCTCCGGCTGTGGCACCACCGCCGCCGCCGGCGATACCGAGCATCATTGAGGAGACGGTGAAGAGCTGCCTCTCGCCGATCTTCAAGGAGTTGATGAATTCCGTGGTCAGCAGGCCCCTCGGATTGAGCGGCAGCCTAGGATTTGGTCCTCCGCCAGTGTTGAGCTTCTGGGGGAATCCGGTGAATTCGTCGACAGCAGAGGTAGATGAGAAGTGGAAGAAGCAGTATATCCTGGAGCTCGAGGTGTACCTGAAGAGGGTGGAGCTGGTAAGGGAGCAGATTAAGACGAAGTTGGAGGAGCTCAAGTTGCCGGAGCCAGCGGCAGCATTGCCAGCAACTGGGAGCTGATGATGAGAGGTTTCGTTTGAAAACTTTATTTATTCTTAGGTTTATTTGATTTTTTTAGCTGTTTTTAAGTTATAATGGTTGCTATAGTTTGGATGATTAGGAGGTACCGTACAGGGAACTTTTGAAATGACTGTTAATTCTGCGTTTATCTCATTATATCCATCTTGTTGTGGCTTCTTTTACTCTTTGTCCTTATAATATGGAAGATTAGCTGAATAGAACGGAGGGTTAATCTGTGTTATTTGCATCCATATGCTTACTTATGCGTCTTACTGTCGCTAATTTGTGGACTTGTACTCGTTTGATGAACATGTTCCATAATTCATCTCATCTTGTGCTTCAATCTCAGTTATTGGTACTGGTTAATTTAATTTGTTCAATAACATTATGTTGGTATATTGGTATGTAATTTGCTAGTGCTTATTTTTTGCTTATGATTTGTTTCGGATATTGTAACTTGTATATAAATTCCAGTATGGGCCAAAACTCCACATCTCACATCTTTGAATATGGAGGGCATGAGAAGTTTGATTATATCAGTGTAGGATACAAGAAACCCAGGCTTTTGAAGAAGCCTGCACATGTAAGCTATTGCCAATCGGCAAAACCAAACTTAGGCTTTGGTAATTTGTTCCAACTTAAACCCTAGTGCCCTCAATAATTATTCTTTTTCAGTTGCCAGCATTGTTACAATTCGATATTACTTATGCCAGTCTCTTGTTAGTTTAATGTTATACAAGGAATCATCTTTCTTTTAATTGCTAAATTTTTATTGATTCTTGGGCTATTACACTTTGGTCATGCTTACCTCTTGCAAAGTGAAGAAGACCAACTTGAAAATTATTCTCTCCACTAGTAGAGAAGTCTTGAGATGTTTCTTTCCAAAATGCGAAATATGTTTCTTTTAAATAATATAAATTAAGAAAAAAAGATTCTTCCTTTATTGTTCTGGTTAGAAACTCTGGTAAACGGTAGCTAGTAAAAAGTGAACGCAAAAATGAAAAAGTGAGAATAAGATTGTAATATACATAGATCTCTACTTTCTTACTTTCTAAGTTAGTATTTTTCTTCTCCTTTCTCATGCAATTTAGAAGTTCGTTATTTTCCTCCTAAGTGTTTCCGATTCTTTTCACTCTAAAATGTTGATATGGCACTGGAAAGTGGAAAATTTCAAGACATTCTAAAAGTAACTAATGAGGAAAGTGGACCAGTTTCCTACTTTCTTGATCACTTTTCATAAGCAAATGTGTTACTCCGGAACAACCTAGCATTTTCTTGGTACTGCTTTTGTTAGGAATGGATTCTCTTATTGATTTCGTATACTATTTGGCTTCAGCTTTTGCCAGTGTGCTTTCTTAATTTAGTTGACAGTTTCCTTTACATAAATAGGGTAAGGTGCTCTTTGGTTATATTCATGAACATACTATGCTTATGGGGAAAGGGTATGACCATCATAAGCTTAGGATTAATATAATGATTGGCATACTATTTGGTGGATTTAATAGCTGAATGAGGCATTATGCAACCTTTTAGCTTTAAATTTTCACGAGGGGATATCTCACTGTAATTTTAGGACTGTTCAGTAATATTTGGTATATTCAGGGGATGCTACTAAAATTCTGTGTCTTATGCATACACCAGTAATTGATAGAATGAAAGAAAACATGTCAATATTTTTGTAAGTGGACAATATCGGTCAAAATATTTTTGGATAATCAGTCAGCAAGGTGGTACATAATTGAAGGTTTCTTAACCAAACAAAGTTCTTGGTGGATAGTGTAATGCTCCGTCCCGCTCAGTTCAATCGGAGGAATTGAAACGCAACGGCGTTTTGATTTAGCCATGCAGCGGCTTGCTCGAAGTCCCGTTCGGTCGAGGCAACTCCTCGCTCAGGTGGGTGGTTTCGGTGAACTTGCTTTGGTTGGCCTTCACACTAATAAAATGATATTTTCATTGCACTGAGTAGGCTTAATAATAAAAGAGATGAATCCATATAGCTAAGGGAATAATTCCAGTTTGAGTTGGATTGAGTTAGAATATGGAAATGTCTTACGGCTGGCTTAGAAATGTTGTACGATGTGTTTTCAAATTGAAACTCGGTCCTTCGTCCCGTGGCTTGTGATAAGGAAAAGTTGGTCTATGTTGCCACAAGGCTATGAACTTAACATAGTTATAGGTGTAGCACGATATAAATGCTTGGTAAAGCATGCACTGTCCCACTGTCCAATGCTTGGTCGTGCACTGTCCCACAGTCCAATGCTTGATAAAGTATGCACTGCCCTACTGTCCAATGCTTGGTATAGCATAATTGTCCCACAAGTCTCAATGCACGTTTCCATGGTACAAGGCTTGGTATAGCCTTTGCTCGTCCCCATGGGTTATAAGTTCTATCACATGGTTTATGGCACAGTTGTGGTACTGATATGGAATACGGTTGGTTCAAGTTGAGCAGGAGGGTTATCAAAATAGTCGTTCCTGAGTTGAGTCAGAAAAGTGTATGGTAACATTGAAAGTTCACGCGATCGTTTGTCGTCGATATGGTCCCTCGTTTGGGTCGAATGAAGTATGCAAAGTATGGTTTATGAGCAAGAAAGAACATTGTTTGAGTCATATGGTGAGTTAGGTAGGCACCATTGCATGGTCATTGGACAACTTGTGCACAAGGACGATGTTCCTCGGACGGTAACATGGGGCCACAGGGCCGATCCGGCCTAGGAGGAACGTACTTGCGGAACCCTCGGATGGTGTGCGACCCGACCCGAGGGGTGCACCGTATAGCGGGTATTGCGGAAAATTCGGTGAGATCGCGCCTCGTTTGACGAACGTACCGTCTTATCCAAATTGGGTCCAAGTATAGCTAGACTTGCTAGTGACCTTTCATATAGATTAGTTGTTGTGCTGAGCGCCAATCCGCATGCACGGTGTCAAGTTGAATCAAAAGAAGTGCAAGCACGACATAGATTGAGTCAAGAAGATATGCACAGTTTGCAATACCCTTATGTAGCATAAGATTTGGCTATAACAAAGACACGTATTTCGGCACGAGGTGTAGTGTCGGTTGGCGAGTCATTGACACAAAAGTTGTATAAGTTTGGATTGAGTCGTTTCGAGTTTAAGTCAAGAAGGGTCGTAATCCAAAGTTTGGTTAAGTCATATTGAGTTGTGAGGCATGACCTCGATGTTGAAGCACAGACAGATTTATGACACGACCATGTTGTTGCGTCTCAAAATATGGGCCGAAAGGCAAGCACGAGTCGATACGTTAATGTTGTTAGCACGAGAATGGTCTAGAGGTACAAAGATAAATAAGTTATTGGTGCAAGGCACGGTGATTGTCTAGAGTCACAAATATGGCTAGTAGTCCATGCTATCAAATTGACCCTAAGGCAAGAATAGAAAGACAATCAAAAGAATAGTTGCATACACTAAATGAACGTGTTGGTTTTGTATAGGTGGACGATGGGCTCACCACTAGTACGGTTGTGTACTGACCACCCAACAGTTTTCATGCGTAGGTTACATGTACTTGCTCGTCGAGGCGGAGCTCGCTTGGACACACTAAGACATGGATTTCCTTGGCATTTCGAGATGTGCGACCGCGTTGAAGACTTCACCTATACGAGACATAATGTATGGATATCGCCTTCTGAAGCATCCGCAAAGTTGTAAGCCTTCGGGCATGAGCGATTGTAATTGTGAGAAGAGAGAGAGAGAGCTGAGTGTTTGTATTCAGAGAGAAGGTGGGCTTGAGTGACTTGTAATATTGACATCACGTCCTAGCGAGGACGATCGGTTCTTTGGAACCGGGACGTGACAGATAGCAACTGTCATTTTAATATCATTTTGTTTCTTCGAGAACGAAATGACTAGTTAACCAAGTCTGAAGTCTGAACATGTTAAGCTCTTGTTTTGCCGATACTTGAAAAGCTAATGGTTATGAATCTATGTTTTACGAATACTCCTTGGGAGCATTGTATCTGTGCCCACATCTGACACATATTGTGCACGATACTTCTTTGACACTCCTATCGTATATGGATCACCATGACTATGATCCAACGAGATCAAAAACATAGTTGAAAGTAATTTTGACATATTTCTGGTCATGCCAAACATAATTGAGATATTAGAAAGTTAAATTTCTTTGCATTTAATCCTTTCTACAATATTTTGGAATCTAGTTACTACCCAAGATATGCTTAAATATATATTATTGACGTAATATGTAAAATATGTATAGGAATATGTTTTCAAGTGTATATGCAACTGTATCCATGGTGTACCTCTATCCCAAAATTTCTAGAAAAGCCATATCCCTATCTCAAATCCGTATCGTGTCCGTGTTTATGCAACTAGGTTGCAATACACTGATATTGTTAATGCGTTGGTTTGACTATCAAATTTTCAGCTTGTTGGCCCTTGATGTGGAAAGTGTCTTAAAGAACAGAAACTGGTGATGTAAGCTGTTAAACTTGTACCAAAATAATGTGTTTTGTGATCTAAACAATAATTGCTCTATAGTGAAAACAAACATGATATTGAAAATCCAATGTCGCATATTTTATGAAAGTTCTGATTTTTTTTCTCTCCAAGGTTCACAGTATTGGAATCCGTATCGGACTCTTCCTATGAGTATCGGGTTGGCAATATCGGAGGTTTCGGATCGGAATATCAGATTTTTGGTATCGGAAAGCAAATAATTATTAATAAATTATTAAATTTTAGAAAAAATATTTTATACATTTAGGCATAATTTTAAGTATTTCCTATGTTGTTTCTTAGTAATTTGGGAATAATTTTGGAATTGAATGAAATAATAGTCACCCTTGCCAATTTGTTTGCCTGCATTAGATAAGTTTTCTTCTTTCTTCTTTTACATGCTTTTACAACCTTCCTATGCTTTTACACTCTTGTTGATTGGTCTTTTCGTTCAATTTTCTTCGCCGAATTGATGGGAAATGAGACTCCCAATGTCGGTATCGGTCAGTATCAGTATCGATATCGGATCGGGACATGCTAAACCTTATCGATATTGGCCGTATCGGATCGGTATCGGCTGGTACTTCAAATTATGGTTTTTTTCTCCATTTAGTTCGGTCGTTACTTACTTCTTCCAATTAATTTTATTATTGTCCATTTAGAAAAAATCAAAAGATTCGGCTGTGACTTACTTCCTTCTATATTGATCTAACCAGCAAAAACATGATCCAAACTGTTGTTTTGGCCTTTGTAACACCAGTGCCATTTTGCAAACCATTTTATTAATTATTAGAGATTGTTTTCTGATGATTGATCTTAGTTGACCAGTTTGATGATGAGTTGATTGTTTTGTCAGTAGATGTTTTGCCTGTTTTCTAGTAGACTACTGATTCCAAGGAAGTAATATATCTGTTATCGCTCGGTTTACTCAAATTTTTGTTCTTGTTGTTGCTCCGAAATTGCAGAGGTTTTAAGTAATGTTCTTTAGTTCTTGTAGTGGGATCATTATCATATGGTTGGTAGCTCATTACTGATTTGATGGATACAAGGGATTGAGCAGTTTGATTCATTTAGAAATTCTAGAGGGTTTGTTGAACTACTAAAAGCTTGACTAATGGGTATTTTATTTAGGTTATAATTGACATACTTGCAACTTATACAACTGGAGTACAATTCCACACATGCTCTTACAACGGCTTACCCATGGGCTTTAAAATATTGTTGCTGTCGCATGACATGGTATTTATGATTGTTGTTCGTAATTGTTGAGTTAGGTGTTGGTAATTTGTTGTTGGATGGTGAATTCTACTTGTTTTGCGGTGGTGAACTCAGAGGAAGGCAAGGAGACAAGAAGATAACTCTGTAAGTAAGGGGATTCCATAGAGCATGTGGATGTTCTTTTCAACCGATTCTTTGTTTTTAGAGCTATTTTATGTTTAAGGGTTATTTGTGAAGTTGTAAACAAGAGAATGGAAATATTTGGATAGTCTGGATCAGAGATGTAAGGAAGCTGAGATTTATGTTGTTTTTTTACGACTATTTTCTAACCTTTTTCGGGTCCTATATAATGGTTTTCCATAGCCAAAATTTAAGCGACGAGAAGGAAGTGCGAGTTGGAAAACAGCTGCACAGAAGGATTAAGGTTTGTTGGGATTTGGAGAATTTTAGAATTTGATGACTTGGAAATTGAGAGATTAGAATTGCTAACCTATTTCGGGTCCTATATAATGGTTTTCCATAGCCAAAAATTAAGTGACCAGAACGAAGTGCTGAGTTGGAAAAGAGCACCACAGGATTAGGGTTTGTTATGATTTTATAATTTGATGAAATGAAATTTGGGAGATTAATATTGCCCTGATACCAACTAGAACTAATGAAAATGGAATCATGAATGTATTTAGGTATATATACAAGTGCAATCAGCGACGGTCTTTCTCACAACGGATATGGGACTATACAGTAGTCTCTCTAACTGAAAGTGTCTTCAAACACAAGCTGGTGATGTAAGCTTATTATTTTACCACAATAATGTGCTTTTATAATCTTAATAGTAATTGCTCTATAGGTCAAATAATCAGGGCACTTAAAATTCAGTGCCACATTTTATGAAACTTGTCGCTATTCTCCATTTATTTTGGTTGGTGCTGACCTCTACTGCCATTTTATTTATTATTTGTCCATGTATAAAAAGAAAATGATATGTCTGTGGCTTGCTTCTTTTGATATTTGATCTAACCAGCAAAAACATGATCCAAACTGATGTTTTGGCCTTTGCAACACCAGTTCCTGTTTGCATAGTTTATAACCATTTTGTTAGTTATTATAATTTAAATATTGTTTTGTCATGATTGATCTTAGTTTACCAGATGGATGACGAGTTGATTTGTCTGTAGAAGTTTTTCCTTCTTTTTCATTACTGGGATATATGTATCAGGTTTCAAGAATTTTGAAGTAGATTACTGCATTGAGGGAAGTAATATATATCCGTTGTTGCTTGGTGTACTTGAGCACGTGAATATGATTTTCAACACAGAGTTTGTTCTTAGAGCCTTTTTTTATTTTGTTTTTTTTTTCTTGTTTTTTGTTTAAGAGTTATTTGCTAAGTTTTACTAGAGAGACGGTTTTTGGGTGGTTTTTTTTTTTTTTTTTTTTGGGGGTGGGGGTGGGGGGTGGGGGGTGGTTGGGGTGGAGTTGGTGATATTTTTGTTTTCGGCACTACTGTATAGAGTCCTATACATTGATTTTCCATGCATAAACTTAAGTGATGAGAAGGACTTGCAGCAGCAGGAGGACGGGATTGCTGGTCTCTGAGAAGTGCGAGCCTAACATAGAGAATGTGGAGTGTCTGCTCTGCAGAGGTGGAACCTTCAGTGTTTATAAATTATAGTATAGATGTTAGTATTGATTGCCAGATAATCTGCTTCCATTATCATATGTAATTTAATTTTATCGGCAAACAGTATGCCATGAACAGATGGATTAGTTGACTGTGATTGATGATGTTGTTTTCTAGCCCCTACAGGAAGCATTTTATGTAGACATTGTTGAATGATTTTTTGTTTCTGTTTTTTCAGTTTTGGATTCACAGTAGGTTACAAGTGATTTGATTAGGGAACCTGTTCATACGAAGTTTGAGCACAACGTTTTGTGTGTATCAGCAAACAGCAACAACAACATAATACGCTCAAACCTTGTTAGCAATTCGGCAAACCGAAAAAAATTGGGACGGCAAAAATACGAGTATAAATCGGCTCAGTGCAAATAAAATACGTTCAAAAATTCGGTCAAAAATTCGAAAAATAAAAATATTGAGGTTAGAAACTTCATATTCTTAAATATGTTGTCAAATTTGGTTAATTAAACAGGTTTTCAGCACGTTTTATGTGCCAATTTTTTTAATAATTTATACAGAACACGTTTAAAACTTCGTATGTTTAAAATTTATATAGTGATTTGGATCTGTCAAAAGTACGCAAGTATTATACATTTATGAAAGATACGGAAAAATTTGCGTATAATATGATTTTTATTCGGGTGATTGCTAACAAGGCGCTCAAATGAGGCTCAGTGGCATGGTAGGAGGTTTGACTGTTGGAAATTGTTTCTGAAATTCTTTGGCCACGTTTGGTTCCGGGTGTAGGGAAAGAAAACTCGTACATTTACTGTTTTTTTTTTTTGAAAATTCACGCACACACAATTGGGGGACTCGAACCTTGTCGGCTCCTTCCGGTGTCCGCTCATATATTTATTGTGTTTGGTTTCCAAAGGAAATGAACATTTCTAAGGACACCCCACATAACTTAAATAAAAAAAATAGATTTACGTTAAAAGATCAATATACCCCAAGGCTTTCTAAGAACACCCCACCACAAAAAGAAAAATCTGCGATGAGCACGACAAATACTGGTCGAACGGACAATGGTCTGTTCGACAAGTATTGGTCGAACATGTCTTCTTCTGTTCGACAAATACTGGTCGAACATGTCTTCTTCTGTTCGACAAACACTGGTCGAACAAATTCTATTCGAACATGCCATCTTCTGTTCGACACATTCTGGTCGAACGTGCACACTATAGTTCGACTGTCGTGGGTCGAACATTCCTCTGTGAGGTCGACAAAGCAGGGTCGAACCTATCCGTGAATACATTCAAATTTTTTCAAATTTTTTTTGTTTCAACAACAGTTTATGGAGTCCGAATCACAAACAGTGTTTAAAAACAAAAATAGTGAAGAGTTTGAACTAATTAGGGTGTTCGATGTATGGGTTGTGAAGGATTTGGAGAGAGGGGTAGGGGGGCCGGTTAGGGTTGGAGAAGAGGAGAATCGGTGTGGGGGTGGAGTGAGGTGTGGGGTGTGGGATATGAAAAATGATAGATTGTATGTTTTAATAGGAAGGATATTTTAGTCAAGTGTTGGGGTGCCCTTAGCAATATTCATCATTTAAATCATTTTAATTGGGGTAAACTTAGAACATGTGGTGTCCTTAGAAATGGTTATGGTGTATATAGCCGGCCCCAAAAATAAATTAGTTCTCAAAGAAAAAAAAAAGAAGAAAAATGGTTTTTCCACCTACTCCATGGGTTTATTTTTCTCTCAATTTTTTTGTATTTATTACAGAATTTTTAGGATTAAACTATTCTTGCTCAAAGATATATTCTGACTATTTTGGGCATTTTCAAATATCGTTTTTTGTTAAAATTGTAATATTTCAAAGGAAAAAAAATTATGGCGAAGAAATTATTTCCTTTACACAAACCAAACTAGCCTATTGCAGTCTGTTTCTGAAGCATATTGCTTTTCTTTGGCTGTGCCATCAAAGCAAAGCTCATAGCCTCGTGGTGAGCCGACTCACTAATTTTTTTTTCTTTTCTAAAGAGTGACTATGCTATCAAAGCTAATGGTGAGCCGACTCACTAAATAAGAAATGGACGCAGCTACGTTGTCCGTAACACTAAGTTTACAGCTTTGGTCCGTTTGTTACGTGTCGATTTTCTATTGAATTTTTTTTCGATGGCAGATCCGAGCTAGCAAGAAGGTCAATGGGCTGCTGCCATGTGACAGTATAGTCACGTTCGATCACAGACCGTAGACAAAATATTATCTCGAGGCTTTGCTTCCGCAATTGGTAGGCACTTAGGTCTGGTTTGGATTTCAGTTACACTTTCATCTGGGCTCTATCTGGAGCTCAAATGCAACGGAACAGCCGTTACACTGGAGCCTTCAGCGTTCCGAGAAAATCAGAAAAGCAATCCCGTTCCAGATAATGAAAATGAAAATTGTTTTTTTAAAGACAGATTTGTCCGTGAAACTTTGCTATTAAGATGACTCTACCATCTACCAACAAATATTACAAATATTGTCCATGGTGAGATTCTTGATAATCCATATCGGAACTAGCGGAATATATTAGAAATAACATTAGCATTTAAATCTAGAAAAACAAAAAGTAAAAACATATTGTTTATTCAAAATAAAATATATTTCAATTTCATTCTTTTTCTTATAATACTACAACATAAGATATTTATTTTTGTACCCAAAGAAATATTATTGCCTAAAACTCACCTATGCATCCAAATTCAGACCATTATGCAATGAGTCCATTTTTGTTCACTCATCAAAAACTAAGTGCGTTATTCATCCCCCACTGAAAAAAATGACACGTGACATTTTTATCCCACACAAACTACTTTGTTAGCGGTTTTGTTCACCCACAAAAGTGGTTTGGTTTTGTGCCACGAGCCACCTAGTTTTGGTTGGTGGGAAAAAAAAGGACTCATTATGCAAGGGTGTAGTTATTGGCATCGTGTTTCTTTCTCGAGTATGGTCTAGGGGCAACACAATTTAACTTTATTTTACTCTTGAAAACAACATAAGTTTTTTTGGAGGCAACCTATACCGTACTCTTTATTCATCTTTCAAACCCAAAACATAAACCTACTCTCTTCTAATGCTAAATCCTAAACCCCGCAACAATTCATAACGGACCCTAAACCTCGCATCAATTCACAATAGAGATGGTAAGAATCAAGAATTCTACAAAATCAAGGTAGAACTCCATTAAAATTTAGCTAGGTTTTTTTTTTTAATTTTTTTAGATTCTAGTGTTTTTTCTTTTCAACTATAGAATTTTTTGGTTTATATAGATTCTTATATTTTATGTGTAACCCATATTTTGTTATAGTTTCCTATATAGCCTACTAAAATATATTTCGAAGTTTCAAACTCTATTAATAGAGTTTCGAAGCTTCATAACAGACAATCCTGTTTGGGACGGTGAAACTGTTTGGAACGATGAATGACAGTTAAAATTTTGATAGTCATCACTATGCAAAGGACTACCAAAATTTTAAAAATTCTGACTATGCATATAATTGTCAAATTTTGGACAATTCTAAATGTAGGCTTCTCTTATCTTTTGGAATATTAAAACTAGGAATATTTTAGCAAATGTTCCTATTCAAAGTATGGAAACTAGCGTATACCCCCACTATTTATAAAAAAAAGCAAATATTCCATTCCTTTGTATGGACAAATAAAATTTTAAGATATACTCCTATTATTTAAACTATTTTGATTACAAAAAAATTGAAACATTTGTTTTTTTTTTTAAATAATAAAATATATAATAGTTTCTATATTTTGAATGGGAATCTTTGATAAAATATTCTTTAAAATTAAGACGTTCCTCTATGTGGAAAAGAGGGAAGTTCAAAATCACATTATAACATATATGTTGTACATATTATATACATATTATATGTTGTTATCTATATTATGGTAAATAAGAGTTGACTAGGAATAAAGCATGGGGACGAAAACTCCATGACAGTGACACCAATAAAGCTTGCATACTGTTTTAGTCTTATTATTACTTGGTATTAAATCAGCTGGGCTGTGGTTAAAGAGTCTGGGTTCCTTACCAAGTGCTACCAGTGCAAGCCTCCCCATGCCCACGCACCAATGGTCCAATGGCGGCAGCGAAACATCACTAGGAGGATGAAATTCGCTATAACTCGTCGTCGAGACGTAGCCGAACTGTGATAGATGCATGGAAGAAGAAGCGAAGTCAGTAAGTCAGTCAGTTTGTGCTCTAGTGTGCATTTTGGTTGTTGGCTGGAAAAAAAAATGTTACTAGTTGTCTTGATATTTTTTTTTAAGGTAAATATTATAAATAGACCACAAAAAATATAAATCTATAACCCTGTCCATATAGCACAAGAAGTGGTCATCTAAGGTCAAGGATATCTATATCAATTTCTATGTTTCTTTGTACAACATATCTACTGATGGCAAGGTTCTCAAAAATACATCTGTTTTGTACCCTCCATATGTACGTGCCAGACTATAGCCGTGAAATTAGGCGAATCCGTCTATACTCTTCCACCCATTTTCCTTTCTTAGTTTTGATTTCGTTCAGAACCTACGATAGATCCCTACTGTGCATATACGGCAGACCAAATCTGGTACGATGATGGATCCAGATCTCCCAAAAATATTCGTACAGAAAAGAGAAATGCTCCATGGACTCATTCATATGACCACACAGACAACACATTTTATCCGTAGGATACACCCCAAATGTATTGATCTTAATTTATTTTGTTTCTGATTCAAAATATATATATATATATATATATATATATATATATATATATAAATAAAAAAATAAATATATATATATATATATATATATATATATATATATATATATATATATATATATATATATATATATATATATATATATGATCTCTATCTAATTAATTATGACTAACATTTATATTGATTGCTCTGTTGATAAATCACTAGCCTGTCTCTGCTAGAGCCACTTTGGATCTCTTGCACATTCTCTCACTCCTCAAAGCTAACTCTTATATGCATGCATGGACTTGGCGAGTAACACAAAAAGCAAGCGATAAAGCCAATTGATGTTGATGGAGCTTATATAAACTCACAACTATCAAAGGCGCATGCATAACTAGAATTTTCACACTTCACAACAAAGAATAATTAATGCATATAATGGCGAATTTATCCTCTCTTATTGGTTCATAATCAACAATAGCATCGATACATATATATGCTCTCTTCCTTATATTTATGCTATGTACAAATCTTCCTTGTACGTATGTTCACCCAGACCATATTAATGTCTATGCGTATGTATCTACTACGAAGAAGCAAATCACAGTATATGTGTTCTCCTGCGTGCATAATTAGTCCTGTTCAAACTTATCATACATAATACATAGTGATCAACTAGTTTTCTCTCTTTCTTAATCTATCAAGAATTATGGAGTTATTAATCGATGGCCACTCCCTCCCTCCCTCTCTCTCTAGTTTGTAGAAAAGGTTGTGCAAGACTGAGGAAGCTGAGGCGATCCGGGCACAACAACCGCAGGATGCCCACCAGACGTAACAGCAGCACCCTCGCCGCCGCCGCCGCTCCGCTGAGCCTCCATGACCGAAGCGATGGCCGCCGTCAGAGCTGCAGTAAAATTCGGATCGGACGTGATTGCCGCACTGACCGTCTCGACCACCGACGACGTCTGCTCCCTCCCGCCGACGAACTGCACCCCTCCTCCTGGAATCCTACTATCGTGAGGATAGATCACTGATAGTGGCACGGGGAACGGGCCCGCGGGCGGGCGCTGCGTGCCGCGCTGGTAGGGGCTCGGCGTCCGGGTCAGGTCGAGCGTGATGGTGGGGAACGGCGCGGACGCGGACAGGGTGGCCATGGTGGAGGCGTAGGGGAAGTGGTTCAAGAAGGCGCTGCCGCAGGAGGCGTTCGCCGCTGCTGCCACGAGGGAGTCCCTGCTTGTGGTGGAGCCGGAGAGGATCATGGCGGCGGCGGCCGACGTGGTGCTGGCCATGGCGGCGGCGGCCGGAGGGAGGGGGTGGTTGTGGTTCCCTTCGTAGGTTGTGATCAGGACGGTCTTGTCCTCAGCACACCTTTGCACCTGTCACAATTACAAGAGAAAAAATAAGTTAAAACGTATGTTAGGAGGAGAATAGCCTTTGAAGGGACTCTCTAAATAAGGGGAAGAGTTCTTTTCGCAGTGATATTGAAAGGTTTCAAAAACAAACAAAACATTAACATGTCATGAACTCCTCTTTCAAAAATGAAACGGTGGTACCATGAGTTGCAACTTGTTACACAAATTCGAAACAGACAACTTTGTCCATTTTACATTAAGAAAGCTTTCCCCTCATTTTATTTGGAGTGATGCTATATGTACCTCAAAAAACTTTAATCTTTCCCTGTCCCTCTATCATGTGGCACTCTCTTATTAATCCATGCAAATAAAAGTGGAGTTGGGGGAAGACATGATCAAATAGAAGAGGGCCACGTGGCGGAGGAACATGGAGGGATAAAATTTTGGAGGTACATAAAATATTTTCCTTTTATTTGTGCATACAACAAATTATTTATGAGTATTTTTTTTAAACAACTTAGATATCATTTTTTTTCTATCTTATGTTATATCACAGGGATTCGTTAAATCTCACACTCCTATTTTTGCCTTACATAGGAAGCTAGCACATACACACCTACTCCCAACTCCAACCATTATTATAAATGGAATGAATAATACGTCCCCGTGGCTCGATCAACTAATTTTCTGTCACCCAGACAGGATCTTATACCTCTCCTCGGTAACCACAAGAGCCACTCGAGTTTGGTAACAACTTAGATATCATAAACTTGTTTCTTTCTCACTTAAAAATATTATGATATATCAAATTTTTACAAGACCAGCTAACTATAAACAATTAATACCTCCTGTAATAATTATCTAATAAAATTATTTATTTGTTCAAATCTAAGTAAATATCTAAATATAATTATTCTATCCTAATCTATAAGGTAATATAATTGTCTTAATTTTATCCTAATTAATAAATTAATTCTTCAAATTTTCCTACCTTAATTCTAACTTTTCCATTTCTTTCTTTGAGACTAGGACTCGAACCCAAGGTCTTCCCAATTTTTATTTTTAACTTTTCAGGAATACATTCATCTTCAATCCATGTCCACTTTTACCATAGTTTTACTCATAACCGACAAATCTATTGGCATACATTAAACATGCCTGCCAGAGCTAGGAGAAATTATTGGATGGTCTGACCTCACCACGTGACAATAATGAATGGTAAGCCCGACCACTAATTTCTTGGCACTTGGCATAATCCATTATATCACTACATTTCTCTTATTTTTAGGTCATTTTTTTTAATGTTTTTGAAAGAAAAAAAACTACTTTTTTTTAATTATATGCCAATTAAATTTCTATATATTAAATATATTTTTTACAATTTTTTGAAATTTTTTATGCCAAATATTATGCCAAGTGTCAAGAAATTAGTGTCCGGGCTCACCATTCATCATTGCTACGTGGTGGTCCCGGACCACACAATAATTTCTCCAGAGCTAGATGGTTTTCTCTCTAATCATCTTCAAATAATGCCACCTCCAGCTTCCCAAAAAGGCACTCTTACATTCCTTTACAAATTTCAATCCATGTTTATTTAGGCCAGATTTAGGCCAGACACATACCATAACCCCCCCCCCCCCCCCCCAAAAAAAAAAACCAAAATCATCAATTATGAAAATTTTGCTTCTTGCATGTGAATCTCCTGGCATGTATACTTTGCATTATTTAGGCCTAGAAGTATCCATAATCCTAGCAAAATCATTAATTACTATATTTTTACTCCTAGGAGGTGAATCTACTGGCATATATACTTTGCACATGTTTGTCACCTAACATTTTTTTTTTAATCTTGTCATCAATTGCCACATCTTCAACTTTTCAAGAGTACACTATTTTCTTTAGCAATCTTAATGCATTATCACACATCTCTCAGCATTCTCTTTTCGGCTACGCTTATTTTATGAATATTTGTTTTCAAATGACCAACCCTCTATCCATAATGCATGGTTGATTTGTAGGTGTCTTGATCTTAAAGAACTCTAAAAACACCCATCTATCTCAATCATCCTTTTTAATTATGTGAACTGTACTAGCATTCTCAATCTCTCCATCATAGTGAATGATTGTTCCTAAATTAATATTGAAAACTATCACTCTTAAATATCAAGATATCCCTCCCTTATTTTCTTTTAACTTTTGGTTAAAATTATATTTTATATACCATATTTTTACACTATAAATTTTAAATAGATTCTAAAGTTTTTCTCCAAAATTCTAATTAGAAATCCAACCTTTTCCTGTCTCAACTAACACATTATTATCAGCAAACATCATAATACAATATGCATACGAAGCATGAGAAATATATGCTAAAAGTTGGTGAATGGCACTCATAAATCCAATTTCTATTAATGAGTGAATGATAGGATTTAGACTCAAGTAGAAAACTGATATTTAGGTAATCTGGAGTTTGAATCTTGAAGTGGTTTTATGTTAAGCTACTGATTTGTTATTTGTTTTTGTTTTTTTGTTGTTGCTCCAATTCATACTTGGAAGGCTCACTCATTCTTGATATTGCTAGGAGGAAATTGGGAAGAGAGGAGCAGTTGAAGGATACAAATTTATACGTCATGTCCTAAGGGAACCAAAAACATATTTTCCATGGAATTAATGTAGTTATTAAGAACCTAGATGTTGCAGGAGTAAAATGTTCCTGCATCAATTAGTTTGTAGGTCAATCTGTTCCTTAGTTTGTCGAGATCTAATTTCGGATTTACTTTTCAGGTTACGGGAACTCCATTCCTTTTCACTCTTTTGTTTAAATATCATCAGAGATGAACGCAATTTCCTATAGCAAACTGTATCATATTACCTATATATATGTTATTTATATTGAGTCGGAAAACTTGGAGATCCTTGGTATATATTGCATGAGTTTAAGCTTCGTATCCAAACAATAGGCAAGCTACTCGCTAACCAGTCGTCTAGGTTATGTCATCGGCCCCAACCTCAATATACTCATATCTATATGGCTAGGGATCTAGCACTACCATAGAGTTTTAAAGTCAGGTCATAAAACTCTTTTATGGAACATTCTTATGCTTTATAGCTTCCCCGTTGTGATTGGAGAAGACTTTTCTATGACACTTTTATAGTGATCTCATTGTTTTCGATTTTTTTTCTTGATTCTTGGTCAGTCTTTAAAATTTGTTGTTCCAGAAGATATTGCTCCAGAAGAACCATTTTTTATAATTCTTTTTCTTTTTCCGATTTAGACAGTAGCTTGGATCACAAAGAGCTGTAGAATCTTGACACTCTTCCCACAAATGGGCTAAGAGTAATTGCTAATATAGGACTCCAATGTCATCTGTACTTGGAGAAATAACATGGCTATCTAACTATCTTAATCAAAACCATTGGATGCAGTGTAATGACACACTACACCTTGCAATAAAAAGATGTTGAAATAGAAACTGTATTACCCCCTAGTCATCACCTCGTTTGGTTCACGGAAAGGAGTGAAAAGGAAATCAATTCCTTGGCATTAATTTCCTTTCCTTTGGAAAATTACAATTCACATTGATTTTCCTTTTTGATGTTTGAAAATGCTAAGGAATTTGGAAAGGAAAGTGAATACGTTAAGGTGAGAAGTGATTCTTTCCTTGTATTGATGAAATTATTTCTCCTCCTAATTTTCCTTCCATTGAAAATTACTTTTATTTCCTTTCAATTCCTTTTGCACCCAAACATATATAGGAAAGTAGTCACTTTTCTTTCATTTTCCAACCCCATGATTCCGCGAACCAAACGAGGCATCTCACTGGAAATAGCAACATCAAAGATTAGTCATCGAGGAAAGTTCAAGTTGCATGAATTATAGTTGAAATTAGTTTCATGTATTGTATTTATAAGAGTTATTTAGTTTTAGGATCTAGTATAATACTCGAAATTTTTATTTAGGACTTTATATTGTCCAGAAGTGGGTTTGGATCTGGTCCTGACCGTGGACTTGGAATATTATACAAGATCCAAACCCTCTTTTGAACAATATAGAGACCTAAATACAAAATTTAAATATTATACGAGATCCTTAACTAAATAATACTTTATATTAAATTGCATGCAGTGGAATGATTTATATTAGGATTTTCTCTAGCATATAAAAGTTGTATAATTGTGAAGAACAAAGTGAGCAAATGTTTAGTAATCCTCTGTCAAGATTACTTTTTGCTTAAATAGCATTCAATCCTTTTTCTCTTCTCATCTTCTACTAAAAATGTGTTTTTATTAAAACAAGAGCGAGATATATATATATATATATATATATATATATATATATATATATATATATATATATATATATATATATATATATATATATAGAAGTCCTTCATCTAAACAAATGAAATTATAAGATGTCATAATTTCCCCAAGATTAATGTTAGGCTAGTTATACATTAGTAAAAGCAATGAATAAGAGAAATTAATTAATGAAGACACATATCAGTAGTAGAAAACTAAGGGTCTGCTTGGATTAAGGGTTAAGAGAGTTAAGTGAGAGAGAAATAAAATCATGTTTGGTTTGAGGGTTGGATTTAAGAGAAATGGTAATATAGGGTTAAGCGAGGATTTATTTCATCTTTTGTCCATTCTTTTAACCCCCAAAATCAATCGAAGGGTTAACGAGGAGGGATTGAGATGTTTTGTTTTAAAAGTCATAAGTACTTCTTATTTGTTCTATAAAATATCATAATATTTTCTGTCCATTTTTTCTTGTTTTCAACATATTGTTCTGTACCTACCTAATTTGTGAAGATATTTTGGCAAGTTTCAATTAAAATTGTATTAAGATTTAATTTTATGACATATGTAATAAGGTTATTTTGGTAACTATCATATTTTTTTATTAATCATTCTCTCACTTAAAACTTTTAATCCAAGCAAGAGTTATTAAACACCCTCACTTAACGCTCCATCCAATCCAAACAAGATTCTATGTATTGACTCTACTCATCCTCACTTAATTTCTCTTCATTTAATTCCACTTAACTTTGCTTATTTTTTTTCTCCCTCAACTCAAGGAGACCCTAAATGTGAAAACGTGTGAAGGTTTGAGACTGAGAGCTTACTTGCTTCCGGACGGGGCATCCGACTGCCATAGTGCATCTATAGTAAGCCCTCGGGCATGGATTCCCTTTAGCCATCTTCTGGCCATATTTCCTCCATTGGCATCCATCAGTAATCTAAATTTAACATTTGATAATTAGCATTTGACCTAAACTAGCATCGATCATTTCTAACTACTATACATACCATTTGTGCGTCGGATCGAGCACGAACGGAGACTCGCGCCTTCCGGCAAGGAACCTCCGACAAATGGTCAGCGCTCTTTTCACGAACCAGTTTCGGGCTCTTGTTGCTCAGGGAGGGTGACAGGTCATCGCCTTCGTCGGCCGATCTCGACCGCTCATCCGCTTCTTGCACTGAACTCCGGCCAGGTGCGATAAATCGTAGTGCCGGAGCTGGGGTCGACATGTTCTTGTCTTTCTGAAGGAGAATAGTTATGAACCAGAAACAAATCTTGTGAAGATTAGTAAAGAGCTTGGAAAGAAACCCTATATGGCTAGACAAAGTGTAATTAATTGTAATTTCTTGGATATTTAGTCTTTTCTTTCTTTCTATCTATCTTTTTTTTTTCTTCCTTCTCTTTTGGAATTTGACCATCTAGAGAGGTCATGTTCAATGTCATTTTCATAGTTAATGGACTTATAATTAAACCAGGATTATCGATCGTCTAAAAAAAAATCGAATTCATGAAAGACAATAAATACATGTTTTTTTTTTTTTTTTTTGCTTTTACATATATATATATACTCTTCATTTATATATACCAAGTATATTGTTGTTGAATATGTTAAGTGGATAATGTTGCTAGTATTTTTCTATATCAAGAACTTTGTCTTCCACACAGAAGAGAAGAAAATATCTGCAAGACTTCAACAATTAGCAAAAATATCGCACTAATTTGAGTGAAATAAATAAATAAATTTATCTAATTTTTTTTTTTTAAAATAGACCTGGCTAAATTCAGGTATTTCATGAGCTTGCTGCTGCCTCAGCAGCAGGAGGTGGCTGTGAAGAGCACTGTAACTCTTTGTGGCCTGGTCAAGCGTGCTCCTCAATCTCCGGTTGTCTTCGTTCAATCGCTCGAGCTCATGCTTCATGTCAATCAACTGCAGCTAAGAAAGAGTAGATCCAAAAATATATTTAATTAATCCCTAATTTACTATCTAATGAATAAATGAACAAATCATGGATATATATATATCAAACCTCACCGTATGATTATGATTATTAGATCCTTCTCCTCCTTGCGCGTGGACACGCAGGCTGCCGGTCGATAGATTCAATCCGATCTATATTAACAATTGTTCAGTTCTCTCCGTACCGAAAATATATATGATCGAAACGGAAATCGAATGACCACAGCATCACTTACGTCGACGCCACCGGGCTCATCGTCGTCTCGTCCGCCATCTCCTTCTGTTTTAGTAACCGGTATCGGTCTGCTCGATCTCTCCGAGAAGAAGTCGACCTCCTCCACCTGCCTCCTCCTCGAGAGGCTGCCGACGTCGAGGAGTGCAATTTCCCTTGGTCTCTCCATGGAGATTAGTAGTGTAGTAGAAAGAGAGGAGAAGAGAGGAAGAATAAGTAGAGAAGAAAGAGAGGAGAAGAGGAGGACGAAAAATACTTCCTAGTAGTCTTTTTGAAGTACAAGATAGTTCGGCCAATTAAGAGGAAGAGAGTGGAGGAGAGAGAAAGGGAAGAGCCGTTTTTTTCGTAGGGGTGGGGCCCGCCTACTCCTCCTACTCGTGACGATGGTGTTGACGTTCGGATGACAGCTGGGCGGGAGAGAGTCTCCGTTACCGTTCCGTTAGGGGATTTTTCCCGCTCCTCCGTCCCTTTTTTTTTTACCACATGATTGCTGGTGAGTCAATGAGGAAGAGGAGGAGGAGGAGTTTGACGGCACGGCTCTATCTGACGGCTGTCAGGGTCATGTGGGTCCCGCGTTCCTAACTCCCGATTGACCCCGCCCAACCCTTTGCTGCGGTCACCCTGACCTGGTCCTCTCGGCTTAGCCGGTTGCTTGCAACACCAACCCTTCTCAGCGCCTGTCAACTAGCCAATTTCTCCACCATGCATTCCCCGCAGATATAAAAATAAATATTTCCTTGCAAATATGTCTTATTCTTTTTTTTTTCTTTTTTTTCCTTGCAAATATGTCAATATATCAATATAATTATATGTGTCCCACTCCATTCGTCCCTACTGCTATTTTAGGATCCACTTCCAAAAATTTGAAATTCCTCCTCCAATGACGACCCGAGTCACCCAACACCTGGTATGCGGGCCAGGACCACAATAATAAACCAAACCCCCATCCATGTAGCACTGCTCATATTTATATGTCAATTAACTTGCGATTCTAATCCACTGCTATATGCATACAACTTATATATTGTTGTAACTCATATGTCTCTACACCTTCATCTTCTTGTAACCTACATGACCTTTGGCCCTTCATTTCTTCATAACCCCCAACCTCTCTTCCTATATAAAAGAGAGGTTAGAATAGCTTGTAAATGTACACTTGAGTGATTGAAAATATACGAGAAAGCTTCGTCTCCGTGTGTTTGAGCTTTTGCCTTACAACACGTTATCAGCACTTTGCTCGTGCAACGCCGGAGACCCGACGTACCGCTCGCCTCGACGTCCGCCGACCGTTGTCCCGCGCGCACCCCGTCGCTCGTTGCCGATCCCGCGTATCCGCAATCATTTTCTCACTTTCTTCCACGTACGGTAAGAAAGGTAAAAAAAAAAAAAATTTGAAAATTTTTTGATAGCAGAAATATATTATTTCTGTTGTTACAATATTACTGTTATTTTGGACATAAAAAAAATATGACATTATTTAGACTTGGTGTCTGTCCTACACCTGATGTTGAACTAGATATCCCAGTATCTACAATTTCAGACTCCTTACAAAGTTTGATTTCCCTCTCATCGATAACTTTGCATGTTTCATTCCTATATTTATTTATTTTGGAACCATATGCATCAACACATGGAGTTATGTCACTTACACCGATATCACAAAGATAATTTCTAGCAAGTGTTCTAGGCAGTTTCTGCAATGCCATGATGAAAGATTTTATCAAGTCTATAGAAACTAAAATTCTAATAATAATAGTAATTTTCACTGAGTGGTTACTCTATGGACATTTGATGTAGTAAGAGTTTCTTCGAGGGAAGTTAGGTAAGATGACATTGGCAGCGAGTTTTTCGTGTTAGCATCATGAGTCATGAACTTTCTGTCAGTAATTCTCTTGGGATTCTTAGTCTGCACCCAGAACCCATTATGCTTTTCTTGTTAAGTGTGATTGGTGTTACTCGAGCATGAGGTTTTGAAGTTTTTTTTTTTCAAACAGAAATCATGCTAATTTTATGCATCTTTTGTAGTTTGTCTCTAAGAAGTTGGTTTCCTTAATAACATGTATGGATGCCACATATCACTTCACATATGCTTTATTACTTGAATACTGAAAAAAATGGATGATATCTTCTGAATTTTTTTTTTGGTGAGAAATATAGCACGGTATGAAAGGACACACTTCTTCATGCAAATTTTGATGAGAAATTTTTTCAAAATTTTATGTTGAAAAAGAAATTTTAGATGCTAACATTTTTTTAGTAATGATGGATTTGGAGAGCCCCGGCGAGCACCTCATTGCCATCTGCGCCCTGCCGAGCGCCTCAGTAGCAATTTCTTTATATTACTCAGTGAATTATTGTAACAGATGGGTAGTAAAAAAAAATTGTATTTTTTTTTCTCGCTATTTTTTTGGCGTCGCTTCATTAGACGTCGAAAAAATAGTTGATATTTTTTTTTGGTGCCGCTTGCTTAGGCACCAATTCTTTTGTGTGTTGTTGCTTGCTTATGTTGTACGTTTTTTTAGCGTAATGGCGTAAAAATTTGAAAAATAGTTTTGGCTACATAAACAAATTCTGGCACCGCCAAATTTGGGCCTCCCAAAAATAATCTTTTTAGTTAATAATTTTTCAAAGGCAACGCTCTTTTTGAGCACGCACTAAATTGTCACCTATTTTGCACAGTTCGCAAATAGCGTGAATTTTTTGAAAAATTTTATTTATTCTTACATTTGACAAAAATTTTACGAAGTCTCTCCGAATAGGCTCACCTACTTGGGTATGATGTCAGAAAGAACTTGGGGCTTGGTTCTTAAGAGGTCCCCGGTGACCCTCCTCCCTCATTTTTCTGTCTGGTCATATTCACGTAGAGCTACTGAAAGGGGTTGACCGAATATTATTTTTTTGCTCAAATTGTATTTATAATTATCCATTTTTGCAAGAAACTTATTGACCTCTCTATATCGGCCCGTCGATCGATATAAGATATTTTTTAAACAAAAATCGTTTTTTCAAAACCGTTGTTTTTTTATTTACGATTGTTTGTTGTTGCTTATACAAACCAAATCCATATAAACCTGTCGTTTTATATGTTGACTGATCAAGATTTTTTCTCCTGTTGTAGAAAAATGTCGATCAAGATTGATTTTTCCATCCTTGAAGCCTCTGGCAAGAACTACTTGGACTGGACGCAAGACATCCAGAACCATTTAGATGCGCAGGACCTCTTGGACGTCATCTATAATGAGGAAGAGCGTGAAGTGGAAGTCACTCGCTCAATGAACGCCAAAGCGATGATTCTATTCCGCAGACATTTATCTGACGCCATGAAGGCGGAGTTCATTGAAATCTCCTCGCCGAAGACGCTATGGGACTCTCTGAAAGAGTGCTTCGACCACCAGAAGACCATATGGCTACCTGAAGCACGCCATGACTGGTTGAACCTGCGCTTCCAAGACTTCAAAAGTGTAACTGATTACAACAATGAAGTCTGCAAGATTCGATCACTTCTCCAATACTGCGGTGAGATATTAACCGATAGTGATCTATTGGAGAAAACATACACCACATTTCCTTCCACTGACAACTTGCTCCAGGAGCAATACCGTCAGTCTAAGTTCACCAAGTTTCCCGAGCTCATCACCCAGCTTTTACTAGACGAGAAGAACAGTCTCATTTTAATGAGAAACAACAATTCTCGTCCTGCTGGAACAAAGGCAATTCCAATGCCTGATGCAAACGCTCTCCGTGGACCAAATCCACGGTGGAAACGAGATAAGGGCCAGTCGTCCCAGCCAAGGAGCAAAGGCGAGTTTAAGTCTCGCCACCCAAAGCGAGGTTCTAACAAGAACCAAGGACCTTTGACTCCTAGGCAGTCTCATGGTAAGAACCAACGGGCCAGTCGTCCCAAAGCGAGAGTGGAAGGCCAAGCGCCTACTCTCTGCTACAAATGTGGTGCTTATGGTCATATGCAACGGACTTGCAGGGCGACCCCCCAAGAAGTTAATAACTATCACAAGGGGCGCCGAGCCGAAGCAAATCTGGTCAACGAGTGCGAAAATCTAAATCTTGAGACCTCCGATTTTGTAGCAAAAATGGAAGAATGAATCTCCATTATCTCTCTATATTTGATTTAAGTCATGAAACTTTTGGTGGTTTGTATTTTCTGTTTTCTCGATAAATTAAAGTTCTATTTCGAGCACTTTCCTCAAACGTGTGACAAACTTTAATTTTCTTTACTTATAGGCATGGACCACGGGGCAGTGGATTGTCTGGTTGATAGTGGAACGACTCACACAATCTTGAGAGATAAATCATACTTTATCTCCTATACGTCTAAAGTAACCTCAGTGACAACCATTTCGGGACCCTCAAACCTTGTACAAGGTTTTGGCAAAGCCCGTTTTTTGTTGTCCAATGGTACTCCCGTTGAAGTATCAGAGGCCTTATATTCTCCAAGGTCCAGTCGTACCTTACTGAGTTTTAAGGATATTCGAGATAACGGATTTCATGTTGAAACTGCTCGAGAACATGGCTTCGAGTATCTTTTCATTACCTCCACTCAGTACGACCAAAAGCGTATCTTGGAGAAGTTGAAATGTCTTTCAATTGGTTTGTATATCACTACGATACAACACATCGAGAGTAATCTCATCATTCGCCGAGCGCCAGTTGATGAGAGGACTTTTATGCTATGGCATGACCGGCTGGGTCATCCGGGTCAAAATACGATGCTTCGTACTATCCTCTTGGAGGAAAGAATTTTGTTATAAATCCGAAAAGCCTATGCCAAGCTTGCTCGATTGGGAAGACGAATCTCAAGCCACTCCATGTGAAACCTACGAGATTGGTTTTCCAATTCCTTAAGAGAATTCATGGAGATATTTGTGGACCAATCCAACCAACATGCGGACCATTTAAATATTTCATGGTTTTGGTTGATGCATCGACTAGATGGTCACACGTAGTGTTGTTGTCCATCCGAAATGCAGCATTTTCTAAACTCCTCGCCCAGATCATTAAGTTAAGGGCTCACCATCCGGATTATCCGATAAAGTCTATTAGACTCGATAATGCTGCAGAGTTTACATCGAAGACTTTCGATGACTATTGCATGACTTTGGGAATAAATCTTGAACATCCTGTTGCGTATGTTCATACCCAAAATGGCCTAGTGGAAGCTTTTATAAAGCGACTGCAAGTGATAGCGAGGACCTTGGTTATGCGCACCAAACTTCCACTATCTGCATGGGGATATGCAATTTTGCACGCTGCAAATTTGGTCCGTCTGAGGCCCATGGCCACCCAACCACTTTCCGCGTACCAGCTGGTTACTGGATGTGAGCCTGATATCTCACATTTACGCGTGTTTGGGTGCCTAGTCAATGTTCCAATTGAGCCGATAAGGCGTTCAAAATTTGGACCTCAGAAACGACGGGGAATATATGTCGGTTATAACTCCCCGTCCATCATTCGCTATTTAGAGCCCTTGACAGGCGATCTCTTTACCGCGAGACACGCGGATTGTGACTTTGATGAGGCAATCTTCCCGTCTTTAGGGGGAGAAATGCACGCTAACGTTGATGAGAAAAGACGTGAATTAGCGTGGCATGTGCCCGCTTTTGCTCATCATGATCCTCCCTCTGCACATAGTGATAAGAAAGTGCAGAGGATTCTAGGTCTGCAAGATATTGTAAATCAAATGCCCGACGCATTTAGCGACCTAGCAAAAGTCACGAGATCAATTATACCTGCTGCAAATGTGCCTGCAAGGATAGACGTCCCTGAGAGTCGCCATGTTCCTGTGAAACATGTTGCTCCGGTCGAACCCGCCGAGCAAAGGACGCTGCCATCGGCCGTCCAGTCCGCCGCTATTCCCAAGAAGAAGGGAAGACCGGTTGGTTCCAAAGATGTTCTGCCCCGGAAGCAGAGAAATCTTGTTAAAAGTGTTTTGCCACATGAGATCATTAAGGATCACGGCGATGTATTAGAAGAGCGCGTTCCAGATGAAACGCCTATTCCTAATCATGTCGATAACCTCGAAATATCCGCCGAGTATGCTAGCTTAGACGATATTTTGAAGCGAAACGAAACTGTTATCGATGATGTGTTCATATACTCAGTGGCCACTGACATTATGAACAATGATGACATGGAACCTCGTAGTGTTGCTGAGTGTCAACGATGAACGGACTGGTCACAATGGAAACAAGCAATCCAGGCTGAACTAGACTCCTTAGCGAAAAGAAGTGTGTTTGGACCCGTTGCTCCAACACCACCCAATGTTAAACCAGTTGGTCACAAATGGGTTTTCCTAAGAAAGCGTAATGAGAGAAATGAGATTGTGCGATACAAGGCTCGCCTTGTGGTGCAAGGCTTCTCACAACGTCCTGGGATTGATTACGAGGAGACGTATTCTCCCGTAATGGACATCATAACGTTCCGCTACTTAATCAGTTTAGTAGTTTCCGAAAAACTGAATATGCAGCTCATGGATGTGGTCACAGCCTATCTCTACGGGGATCTGGACACAGAGATATACATGAGAGTCCCTGAAGGACTAAAGATGCCTGAATCAAGTAGTTCTCGACCACGGAACGCGTTCTCGATTAGACTGAGGCATTCGCTATATGGATTGAAACAATCCGGGCGAATGTGGTATAACTGCCTAAGCGAATACTTGATTGGTTTGGGATACGTTAATAACGAACTTTGTCCATGCGTGTTCATAAAGAAATCCACTTCAGGATACGCAATCATCGCGGTCTATGTAGATGACATGAATCTCATAGGAACCGAAAAAGACTTGTCAGAAACTGCTGATATCCTGAAGAGGAAATTCGAGATGAAGGATCTTGGGAAGACACGGTTTTGCCTCGGCCTGCAGATCGAGCACCGTAAAGATGGAATTCTTGTCCATCAAGCAAACTACACCCAAAAGGTGTTGAGACGCTTTAGTCATTTTGACGTTAAGCCGTCCGCTACTCCCATGATCGTCCGCTCTCTAGACATTACTAAGGACCCATTCCGTCCAAAGGAGGACGACGAAGAGATATTGAGTCCTGAGTGCTCTTATCTGGGTGCAATAGGCGCTTTATTGTACTTGGCCCAATGTACTAGACCGGACATCTCGTTTGCTGTGAATTGTCTAGCTCGACACAGCACCGCGCCAACACGCCGCCATTGGAATGGCATAAAAGACATTTTTCGCTACCTTAAGGGTACTACGGACTTGGGCTTGTTCTATCCCTACGCGATTTTGAGTGAGTCCAACGCTCTTCACACTCGAAGCAACACGACCCTTGTTGGCTACGCCGATGCGGGATACTTATCTGATCCGCACAAGGGGCGTTCCCAATCTGGTTATGTCTTTACCATTGGAAACACGGCGATTTCTTGGAGGTCTCGCAAACAGACCTTAGTGGCTACTTCAACGAACCACTCTGAGCTACTCGCGCTCTATGAGGCGACTAGAGAGTGTGTATGGCTTCGAGCTGTTATTGGCCATATTCGAAGTACATGTGATCTTCCATATGATCCAGATGAACCTGTTGTCGTCTATGAGGACAATACCGCTGTTATTGATCAAGCGAAACATGGTTACATCAAAGGGGATGCTACCAAGCACATATCGCCCAAGTTGTTCTTTACACATGAACAACAAGCGCTTCAGAAGATTGAAGTGCAACACATTGGATCGGAGAATAACCGTGCAGACTTGTTCACCAAGTCACTGCCAAAACACTCGTTCCAGAAACATGTCAGAGCGATTGGACTTAGGAAGCTTTCAGAGCTAGCCTAAGTGAAACATGTTTCCTGCACCCTGTTGTGTGCATGTGAGGGGGAGCGCCCCAACAAGCGCCTCCCAACGTCCTGTTGTGCGTATATCCCGCACCCTGTTGAGTGCGAGTGAAAAGGAAAGCATCCTGATGTATGCTCGTGTACTTTTTTTCCCTTAGACCAAGTTTTTTCCCATTGGGTTTTCCTTGGCAAGGTTTTTAACGAGACACATTTCAAATCTCTTATTCACTAAGGACTATTGTGATCAGGGGGAGTATCCAGTGTATACTTCTAAACCATCGTGTACTCTTTTGTCCTTCGATCAGCGGTTTTTCCCACTGGATTTTCCCTGACAAGGTTTTGACGAGGCACCTTTGCAATGGTTAGTTTACCCCCATCACACTGACCTGTGTGTACTCTTTTGTCCTTCGACCAAAGTTTTTTTCCACTGGATTTATTTGGCAAGGTTTTGACGAGGCACAAGTAGATGGTCAAAATTGTAAAATACAAGCTACAGACAGACGAAGAAACTCAGAGGTGTTTACAAGCAGAATTTCTGGAGAGCCAAGGGGGAGTGTTGTAACTCATATGTCTCTACACCTTCATCTTCTTGTAACCTACATGACCTTTGGCCCTTCATTTCTTCTTAACCCCCAACCTCTCTTCCTATATAAAGAGAGGTTAGAATAGCTTGTAAATGTACACTTGAGTGATTGAAAATATACGAGAAAGCTTCGTCTCCGTGTGTTTGAGCTTTTGCCTTACAACATATATTAACTTTTAGACTACATTTTAATTTGATATCGATAACTCTTCAAAAATTTCAACTTGATATTCTAATTTGTTTTACTCTACAATTTGATACCATCGACTATTAAATATTTTCAACGTGGTACCCTCTATTACGGATAAGTGTTTTGTTAAAAAAATTAAATAATATTTTTGACAAAATTATAACCCCCCTCCCCCCAACGCTCCTGTCGTGCCGTTGCCCTCCTTCCCTCGTCGCGCCTCCTCCCGCCATTGCGCCCCCCTCCCTAGCCTCCCCGCTATTGCCCTCCTCTCGCTGCTCCCCCTCTCCTCCTCTTTCCTCTCCCGCTGCCGTTGCCGCTATCGTTGTTGCCGAAGAGAGATGGGAGGAAGAGAATGTCAGTATTTTGGCCATTTAGTATTTTTTTGCTACAATGGTAAGATATTATGTTTTATGATTATAGTTGAGGTATTAAGGTGTTTAATTTTAAAATTTAAAATATTAAGTTGAAAATTAAAATAGTTAAATATATAAAACTGAAATTAAGCCTAACTTTTATCGTTTTTGCAACATATAAAAGTTTGAGGAGGAAGCTAGGAAATACCAACAGGGTCAGTGGACAACCGGAGGGGATTCCAAGGGGTGGGCTGGTAGTCTTAGTACTGGGGTTGAGGTATGTACTTTTTTTTAGTGACACTTGACAAGGTAGGCTAGATAATTACAAATTTGTTAAAATTCAGTATATTTTAAGTGTTAATTTAGAAAGTTTAGAATAACATATTATTAATTTTGATACGGTGACAAGTTGCAATTCGAAATTAGTTAATATATTATATTGCTAGTCGGTCTATAGTTTAAGAAGTACAGGTGTGTCCATATCAGTCATTTCAAGCATGCATGGCATAGCTATCGGATAAGTACAAAGTTAAAAGTACAACCTCCAAGCTCATCAGATCACTACAGTTTGGCAGAGATGGAGTTTAGTGGTAACACTTGTAAGAAAGGAAACGAAAGAAAGGAAAGGAGTGAACGTGCGTTTGATTTTTAACAAGGACAATAATTACACGAGAGGGGGATCTTGGTACTAGTAACCTATGCATGAATGGTCATACCTTATAAGTGATTATTTTGTACAAGAATATTATATTTAATTTTAATTAGAAATATTTATGTACTAGATTCATCAATGTTTAGATTTTAGATACTCAAATTTTTAGTAACACATTTTAGTGACGAAGTTGGACTTTCAGCGACGAATGCAACTTTTAATGACGAATGTTTGTCGGTAAATTGTGTCACAAAAAAGTTCGAGTACTCAAAGTCTAAAACGGATATCTTCAGTACTCAAAGTCTAATTATATCATAAGCCTGGTAACATTATACAAAATAACCCAAAAACCAATTAGTACAACGCTAGCATTGTACACATTTTAAGTGAATTTTTTAAAAAAAAGACACCACGTTGGGAATCAACTCTAAATCCATAAACATCTAAGTTTCCTCCTTAGTATTTTTTTGGTTTGTTATATAAATCATGTATTAATTTATATTTGATATTTCATCGGTAGAGTCAAAAAACTCTATAGACAGCTTCAGATGAATGTCACATGTCCTAATTACTGTTGAATTATATCTCATTTTCGGTTAAGCCCTAAAAAAGATGACAATAGAGTTGGTAATTTAGTAGCACATCTAGTAGAAGGTGGGGATCATGAGGTGTAAATAATTGGTTCAAGTCTTACATGGAAATTCTCTTCTAAAACATATGGACCAGTCCAATATTGCACCTCATGGGCCAACTCCGGTTCGGTCCACACTTTGTTCCCAACATGTGGTATCAGAGCCATGGTTACGGGCTGGTTTGGACTGCTCTAATTAGTTCGACACAAATGGTGTCGAACGTTCATGCGTATAATTGGATTATATGTGTTCTTTTCTCAAGGTGGAGTTCAGAAGCATCCTCCATAAGTATCTTCTATAAGATGGTCTGGGTGTCAAGAGGTGTTAGGAGCTCCATAAGGTGGTTCAGATGTCAATAAATTCGCTGATGAAAGGCGGAAGACCTAATGTTGGAGGCAGCTACACGGATTGGTTTCAATGGTGGGTCTGAAACGTCCAAGGTGGAGCAAGATGTTGTGGTTGGCACACAATAGTGGTGTGGATGAATGTGTCGGTTTGATTATGTGGTCAAATTGATTGAGATGACAATATGTTAGATCTTCTGGGTGCTCGGCTGACGTAAACGAGAAAAAAGATAGCTTGGGTGCTAAGGTTGTTCAGCTGATGAAAAAGTGCAAAGGTAGCAGCGGTGCTCTAAAGTTGTTCGATTAGCGGAAACAAGCTATGGTGAATATTGTTAGATTATATCTCATTTCCAATTGAGCCCTCAAAGCGGTGACAATGAAGTTAGTAATTTAGTCCCCGCATCGGATAGGAGTGAGATCATCAGTTATAGATAATTGGGAATGGTTCAGTTCCTACACGATAATTGTTTTTGCGTGTGGACCCAGTCCAATGTTGCACCTCATGCCAACTCCGGTTCGGGTCACACCGCGGTCCCAACAATTATTAATCTCGTGTGCATGGTCAGGCCCGATTCTAAAATTTTTGAGGTCTTGACGGTTACAAATTTTGGTCCATTATTATTTTTTATTCTAAAAAATAGGAATATTGAATTAGATAATATTAATAATTTTTAAATGACGAAATTGGGTCCATATTCTTGGATCATAAATGTTTAAATATTTGGTTCTACTTTTTTATTACATGAATTTTTCATTTATACCATCAATATGATCATCATTTCTATTGTTATTATTTGTATTCTCATCAAGATTATCAATATCATCATTTTTATTGTTTTCTGTACCAACTAATACTCCCACCTGACTTATTTCACCTTGTTCATCAACTAATTACATTTTAAAAAAAATTGTTCTTTTGAACTTAGAACTCTATTAATAATAAATTGATTAAGAGCATCTTTTTGGTAATTAACCTATTGTTCTATCCCCTTTATTGTCTTTTTTATACCTACTTTATTGTTTCCTAAGTAACATATATTACAAGCACAAAAAAGCGTAATAAAATTAAACAGTAAACAAAGAGTAATAAAATCTGGATTTATTTCGTTGAACTAATGTTCTTCGTCAAAAAAAAATGCATAATACTACATAGACTTGAAATATAAATTCTATTAAGATGAATTAATAAATTATAAACTATATAAACTAAATATGTTTAGAACATGCCTTATATATATATATATATATATATATATATATATATATATTTGGAAGCAATGGGTAATTATGGCGAACTCGTCTCCACCGAGACTCGAACTCCCGACCACTTGGGCCGTATGCATCTCTCTTAACCACTAGGCTAGAGGTCATTTGCTATATATATATATATATATATATATATATATATATATATATATATATATATATATATATATATATATATATATATATATATATATATATATATATATATATATATATATATATATATAGGCTAGAGGTCATTTGCTATATATATATATATATATATATATATATAGGAAGCGGATCAAAGGCCCCGCCCGCGGAGCCCCGTCGAAGCCCCGCCCCCCCCTGCACCATCGGATCGCGCGGGGCCCGCGTGGGGCCCGCCCCCGCCCGCGCGATCCAACGGCTAAGGGAGGGCGGGGCTTCGGCGGGGCTCCGCGGGCGGGGCTCCCGATCCGCTCCCATATATATATATATATATATATATATATATATATATATATATATATATATATATATATATATATAACATTGAATTGTTTAGAACAAACCTGCAACAAATCTGTCTTTACGGATCATTAGGATTTACTGTTATGTGTCCATGACTTGGTATCAGGCATGCAGATTAGTTGTTAGTGGAAACATAATAGGCATCTGTAACCATCGATGGAGTATAAATATTTGTTTTTTCATGCTTGTACAAGTATTTTATGGTAGACTCAAGTTAGTTTGAACTCATTTCCATATTAATTAATTTCAGGATTTATGCTCTTCAGGAAAGTAGACAAAACATGAGTTTGACTTCATTGCGATATTAATTTGAGGATTTATGTTCTTCAAAAATTGGACACACACTTGAGAATTGGTCTTTAATTTTTTTTTGGTTTTTATAGTGCAATATTGTATATTTATTTTTTATTATTATTTTGAGATGTCCGACGTTTTGGATCCACTGTCTCCAACTCCCATCATTTTTATAACTGGAAGTAATAATACGCCAGAATTTTGTATACACTGCATTGTTTTTTTTTTTTAATAAATGGAAGAAATAATGTGTTCGGACTTTGTACGCAGGCTCCAAGCTCCCATCATTTTTACAAGGGTGTTGTTAAATGTACCCCTACTTTTATTCATTTGACCTCTTTTGTTGACTTTGTTAAGTTTACCTTATAATTGTCTTCCAATTCACATTCTTTCTCTTTACCCCCTATGTTTCTTAATTTATTAAATCAATTAAATATTTTTATTATTGTATTAACTTTTTTTTTATTATCAGCACATTCGTCCAAGATATTACTTTAATTTTCAACTTCCAAAATTTCTAACAATCATGTTGCTCATTTTCGTCAAGATTGTCCTTCATCTTCACTATGAATAGAACATTTCAACATTTTTGCTTTTTATTGAATATTTTACTAATAAAATTTGAATAAGAGAAGGTTTAGTTTTATTTTCTTCTTATTTTTAATGAAGAAAGACTATAAAAATTGTCTAGTTCCCTCAACAAAAAAATTGATTAGATATTTAATCAAAAGTTTAAAATAAAAGTTGTAGATTTATTTTATATTTTTTAAAACTTAATTGTGGGGGAGGAGGGGGAGAGGGTAAACTGATAGTTTAATTTTTGAATTTTTTTTTAGTCAAATCTCCTAAAAATAAAGATCTAAACAAAATAAAAATGAGGGTACATTTAATAACACCATTTTTATAAATGGAAAGAATAATCGATTATAGTGGCTCAATCTACTGATCTTTGGCCACCCATCCAGGATCTTATGCCTCTCTCCAGTAACCACTAGGGTCACTAAAGTTCGGCAGTAATGTATTTATTTGAGTCCATATCTTCTTGGTGGCATACTAATCTGGTATATACACTTGTACCGGCTCTTTTCAACCCTTTGTGGCACCTATCAACAAAACAAAATGACGATATGAAGCAAATTTTCTTGCAATTTAGCTTTGCATACTATTATGGAAGAATTACCAGTTTACTGTATCAAGCTATGATTACCGGACATAAACACGATTATCATATTTTCACCAACGCTGCAAAATCTAGGCGCGAGAAACACGACTATACGTGTCTCTTTAGTTAGTTACCTATGAACATAAAAACTTTTATATGATGACGTGAATTTGAATGTTAAGAACTTTAATAAGAACAAAATTGCCAAGTATCATAAGATCTTATAGTATTTGCTAAATGGAAATAAATATTTGATGATTCATAATAGCGGACAAGTTTGTATTTATCCATTCTGATGAGGCATTAGATGTAGAAAAAAACTATAATTCTGATGGGTGTAATCTGACTCTTTGCTGATATTGAAGCATACGAAGAATGCACATCATCATTGAAAGACTCCCATGAGTTTGGAGTTTTTGCACTTTAGCTGTTATGTTTTTGAACGATTAATTAATAGGAGAAAATTAGCTGCATATGCATCAATCCTTTATGAACACAACTTAGAGTTATCATGACAAGTCTTGGTCAAACTTCAATAAAGACTAATATTCCATGAACACCACAATCTTCGCCAACTATTTCAAATGAAAAGTCTATGGCTTTAGCATAGACGTTGAAGACAGTATAAAGAAATACTCCATAATGTAATTTGATGACTTAGATTACTGGGCTAAGAGAGTCGAATTTCCAACTTTGGGGACATGTTTGTCGCACTTTTGAAGCAATGATAGGGATATATAGAATATATGTTAGTCATTGCAAAAGATTTTATTATTCCATAGCTGAAAAGAAAAAGAAAAAATCTATGAGCTGTTAGGGGTGGATGCAAGTACTTGTGTAAGGTTTGGTGTAATTGATTTCTTAGGGACACATGTACCCGTAGGTCATACTTGACAAGGATAGAAACCACACCATGAGAAGGAGAGACGTTACTTAGGGGCACATGTAGCCATGGGTCCTCGTATTAGGCAGGCATGACCGAAGAACACCAAAATAAAATTAGGTTATATATGTATGTCAAGACTTGATAGTTCAAGTGGTTAGAGTGGAGACATAAGATCTGAGTGAGTGGTGTTCAAATCTAGGTAGAAACTATTTTGATTTTTGTTCCGGACACCCAAAAACTTAAGGGTGACCTGATAAGAAAAGACATTTCCACTAATATGATTTTCCCTTTTCTCATGTTTATAGTCTAGTTATATATGTAGGTTTGGGTATGATTCAGTTATGATAATGTTACGTCTACACCATGTTCTACGTATAGTCTACGTATAGTACTTGGATTGGATGTGTACATCTTAAAAAGTGCTAGGTATCGAAGGTACGAGCGGAAGTGGTTTAGCGGTTTATCTTCGATGCATAATTGAGTTGGGTTCTTCCTACGATTTGTTGAGCCACTGTCGTTGAAGAATTCTACAAGAGGAAACTCCTTATTCTTCATCCCACAATGGAACTCCTATGTCGAAAGAGAAGAGAAAAAGAGGAGGAGAGAGAGAGAGAGAGAGAGAGAGAGAGAGAGAGAGGGTAACTTGAGAGGCAAGTATATGGGTTCGTTTCTCCTCAAGAGAATTCCTCCTATATATAGGCATAAGGATTTCTAGGTACAATATATAATAGGCATAAGTATTTCTAGGTACAATCATCCTAGACAAATTCATGCATAGATACCTATAGACGCACCCAAGCCCATATAAGGAACCACCCCCTATATCCAAAGAAGAATCATATACTTGTGTGATGCACAATCGTAAGTGTTATGTTTCGATTCCCAAAAATCGATGAACCAACTGGACATAATACTGTACAAATATAAGTTGTACTTGTACAAGGCATTAATGTATAATTTAATAAATAATTTCAAGTTAAGGTTGATGCAGCAAAAATAGTAGATAATTGAATAACAACAAATATGTGAAAATAACTATTTATTACTCAATTACAACGAAAAACATATGTTCTTCTTAGCCAACTAACGTAGCCTATAAATCAGACTTACAACTTATGAAGCAAAATGAAATAAAAATGTTCCATACTTCATGTTCTTTTATTGAAAGGAAAAAAAAACACTAGACAACAAAAGCTTCAATGAAAGAAAAGAGCTTATTGAAAGAACCCTACATGGGGGTGAATAGGGTTTAACGAGTAATTAAGCATAATTAAAAGATGCTAATATGAAATTTAAAACGTGTTAGAAATGAAGCAAGAGGACAAACACCCAAAGTATCCTGATATCCTCTGCGAGACATTCTAGTCCCGAAACTCTCTTCAAATTTAATCCACTGTTATGAAAATAGTTACACTTACGAGCTTTGATACGAAGGCTTTGTCGACTTCTTACACACAAGCTTTGATTTGAAGGGCTCACCGACTTCTACTAGGGGTGGGCACGGGTCGGGCCGGGTCCAAATTTTATGGATCCGGACCGGACCCGTTAATTAGCGGGACGGGACGGGACGGGTCCAAAAAATATTGGAACCGGTACGGATTCGACCCGTTCGAAACGGGTCCAAACCGAGCCGACCCGCGGGTCCAAACGGATCCAAAAAAAATTCATAAAATTATAGAATAGTAAACATTTACACATGTTCTATTATCTAGAAGAACAAAACAAGTATTATGTTTTTCCAATTTCTAGAATTTGTTTACCAAACAATAACGTGTGCTATTATTTATAAATTATAATATGAAAAAAAATTAAAATTGATAATAAAAAAAAATCATACTCCTAGAAACGGATCGGTTCGGGGCCCCGTTTATTTTGAAAATAGGACCCGCCCCGCCCCGTTAGTGTCACACGACCCGCCCCGGCCCGTCCCGTTTAAATTCCAAATTTTAGGAACCGCCCCGTTTGACCAATATACGGTTCGGGACGGGTCGGAACCGCGGGTCCTGGACCCGTATGCCCACCCCTAACTTCTACACAAGCTTTAATACGAAGGCTTGTCTCTCTTATAAGAAAGATTGCAATCTTCTTACAACAATTAAAGATCCAACAATGTATAACTCACTTAAAAATATTTCAACCAGATTTGAAAATGAAAGCCCATGTATAGGTGGAGATGTTTATGTATGGTAAATTATTGTCCTTGCAACTTGTAAACTATGAAATCTATAGTGGATATGTAAATGTGATAATTAGTGCAGAACGGTTCAGTATCCGATCGACACCCATACCGAACAACTTGGACGAGACATCCATGCCTCCGAGGATACGAGCACGACTTGATTGTGAACATTGTTATGATATTCCTCGTATCCGACTTGCGGATGGGTTATAGTTTGGCATTAGCTCAATGGACTCTTGCATTGTAATTTGGTTAAGGACAGAGAACCCTATGGTGGTGCCCCATGTGGGGATTCAATTGTGATTGCATGTGTATGGATATTGGTCCAGTATGCAGAGTAGAGCTACTAGAAAACGAGACTTAGTGATCTTGGCTTTAGGAATTCTACAATGGATTGTAGCGGGTGGATATTCTATTGTCTTGTAGGTTGTACCGGTTCAAAAAAATACAGGAAGACCCTGCCGAAATTTCCCAGAAATCTCAGTTGGAAATTTGGTTCGAAGATCTGGACAGAGCTATACCCTGGATTTGTTGTATCGAACTTCTGCATTTAATTGCTTAGTATAGCATAACCAACCCAATACCCTGTAAGGGTGGCTTGCACATGTAGATAGTGGATCTTGCCTTAAGCTTGTACCCATGATTGTATTGGTTATGTTCTAACCATAGTACTTGAGATTATACCGTCTTAACTTCGACCACCAGTTTGCCAGACCCAGATGTTGGCATGTCCGTAGGGACACCTGGCTATAATATGTGATTTTTACCTGATTGGATACCATTGATTTTAGTGCCTTATTATGTCTAGTGCATGCTCTTTCTCTCTTTCTAGTCTAGTTTATGATTATTTCAGATACATAGGTATCCTCTATACTAGCTTGCTTTTTCATGGAGTTCACCTCATTATGACAACGTACATTTATGACTGGTCATCTTGTGGTATATCATGATTGGTATATCCAACTTGACTTGTACTACACATGACATGTACTGTACTATATCGATTCTCTCCGTGGCTCGTCGCAGCGCATTCCATGATAGGATGAACTAACTGTCATCCCCAGTTTTCAGAAACAGGAGTATTTTTGTCATTTTTTATTTTAGAATATTTTTTGAAATTTATTTTATTATTTATGATATTGTTTTGGGGTTATTTGAGTCGGGTTCGAATTTCAGCTCAATCCGACTTGTATCGGGGACCGGGATAGTTTTGACTCTAGTGGGACCCACACACTAGTTAGCCATGGCCCACATGCTAATTATTTTTGTTAGTGGTTAGGCAAATTATTATGGATAGGGTTAGTGTGATTAGAGACATTAGAATGACTAAACTAGCTCCCGACTTAAACCCTTCCTAATATTAATCAAATAGATTAGTGGGAGGGTATTTTAGACATTGCATATAGGGACACATAGCCCCATTATGGCCGACCACCTATTGAGGGGATAGGCTCAAGCCCTTTGATATTTTCCATTCCTTTCCATTCCACTTTCTCTCTCTTGTTCTTCCCCAAATTTCTAGAGAGTGTTTTATATAGATTTCTCTACCAAATCCCTTCTTTCTTCCATCCAATCTTCTTCTTTCCTTCTCTACTCAAGACAAGGAGGAAGCTAGCCAAGTTTGGGAGGATTCAGAGCTCGTTCGTGTCCATTTGGGATTCCTACGTGTCGGTGTCGTATCGGGAAGGCTTTTCTTCGATTCGATCTACCGGGAGGTATAAATCCCTTCTCATTTTCATTCCCTCATGCATATAGGGTGATTTTAGACCCATAGGAATGACCCCAATGGTTGTGTCTCCATTTGTGTCCATTTCTTGTCCATTTGGAGACTTTTAGGTGTGTCCTATGTGTAGGTTTGTGTCCTAGTGAGAAAATTCCTATTTGGTCACATGTAGATTTAATATATATTGTTTAAATGATTTATTAGAGATTAAATCCTAGATTTCTATTTGTTTAGAGATGTGTTTTTTCTATGTATCATATTGTATCATATTTATTTATTTATATGTATATGTACAATGGTGTGTCTTAATGTGTATTCATTTGTGTTTGGGTGTGTGAGTGGATTCGGCCAAGGAGAGAGAGGATTTAGAAAGTTGGTTTTGTATGTGTGTGTTTATGTATAGAGAGAGTGAGAGATTAGAGTGAAGGGGATGGGGTATCAGTCCCCACAAGGAGGGGACTGATTTGTAGTCCTGAACAGTCCCCAAGGGGGGGGAACTGTTATATATTTCAGCTGCTAAATAGCAGCAGTTTTCACTGCTTAATAGCAGGATTTGAGGGGGGAGGGGATTAGCCCCATGTTTCAGCCCTGTTCAGTCCACCATTAGCCCATGTGTTAGCAGCCCCCACAGCTCCTAAAACCTGTCCCCATAGTCCCCATTCTTGTCCCTAACCAGGCCCCTAAACTCAGCACTCTAGCTGTCCCAAAACAGCCTAAAATTCAGTCCTATACTTAACCAATTCAGTCCCCTAAAACCTGTCCCAAACACCCTACATATCAGCCATCTAAGTAGCCCAAAACCTGTCCTAAACAGTCCACTAAACCCCCATCTATTAGCCTATGTATTGGCCCCATTGACAGCCCTTAAATCAGCCTTGTAGCTGTCCTAATATCAGCCTACGTATGTGTATATATATATATATATATATATATATGTGAACCTATAAGCCTATGTGTGTGTGTGTGTGTGAGCCTATATATGTATAGCTAGTAGCCTATAAGTGTTAGCCTACATGTGAACCTATAGATAAGAGCCTATATGTGACCATATGTGAGTGAGTGAGTGAGTTTGTGTGTGTGAGTGTTTAGGTAGATGTGAGAATGGTACAAGGGTAAGGTAATGGTTAGATGACCAACATATAATCTAAGATGGATTAGATATCTAGGAAACCTATATTTCTTGGTAGGTATCCCTTAGATAGGATAGTATCTAACTACCCTAGGGAGCCTAGGCTAGTATCTTGAGAATTAGCGGGATTTCCTTTGTATTGGGCAAGGTATCGGGATTACCTTGGTAAGGGTAATGTAGGTTTTACCTAGAAACTAAGGTATTTGAGTTTAGAGTTAAGATATGGTTAGAACTTGGTTTCCTTGGTTGGTAATGGTCAGAAATAGCGCTCCTAGACTAGTTTTGACTTTGGTTGACCATTTTGACCAAAAGTCAACCGAGAGTCAAACTTAGCCTATAAGTGACTAGATTTGACCGAAACCAAACCAGAGTTGACCAGTTGACTAAAAGTCAACAGTTGGTCAACATTAGACTAGTTTGATCTAGATTGACCTAGTTTGGCTTAGACTTGCATATCATGACTTAAATTAGTTTTATTTTCAGTATAAAATCCTGTTTGACTTATAGTATCTTATTTTAGGTCTGTGATTACTCTGAGCATTTGTTCACCTTATCAGCTCAGGACCACAGACGAGTACATTCACTGATAGTTTTTATTGTCTTGATATCTACTATATTCGATTCAGTTGTAGTGTCTTACATGATTTCCGACACGATGGATCACGGACTAGTATACGTCGGATCCTGTCATGAGATGTTATTCCCAGATTTCATTGGTATATTGGTGTGTGATATCCATATTTCATGTACTTATATAGACATCGATTTGGGAGTGGGCTGGCCCCCTGCTTTTGAATCCCGTGTCATGACGTGCCATGTCCGGATCCATGATACTATTCGGGGATGGAAGAATTATTAGGAGTTATGTGATCAAAGCCCCATGTCACTATTTTGCTTGTGCCACTCTCACCTCACGTAGGGTGTAGCAGATACCTCCATGTCCATGTTATCCAGGTTGGCCGGCATGACTTTTATGAGATCACCGCAGATTTGTCAGGCCAAGTGGATAACCCTACCATGATTTCCTAGCCGATCACATAGCGCTCTAATAATTCAAGTCACATTTTTATATTTATCTATCATAGGAGGCTAAGTTCTATTCGGGAGAAGAGTTACATCCCCGGTCCTTGTTTGGTTTAAGGATTGTAATTCGGCTTCCAAATAGTTCCTAAGTCATCATATATATATATATATATTGTCGTCCTATTCAGTACTCACATCTATTATACATTTCCTGCTGATTTTACGTATTATTTTACATATCTTTGTCTTATATTTCATTATACTGTCTCTTATAGTATTTGACAATTCACATGAAACTGCTGTTGGCGTTTGTACTTGCTCATTTTCCTGACAGGATACCGTTGATATATTACAGATGATTCTGAGACAGATTGCCCGACCTATTATGGGGTCGAGTCTGACGGAGTAGACCTGGACCGTGGCTTGTTAGTAGAGCCACTAGACTTTGCTCACCATGAGTAGTGTAGTTTAGTTAGGTTTGCCTGGCCTGCGAGCCAGCTAGTACTTTCAGTTTGTAGCATTTTATATTATATTTCTATGACTCTGTGTAGTTGTGTATAGCTCTGGACTTGTGTGGATCTTAAACTTATTTCCTGTTTTCATCTATCATATTTCCTTTCGTGCTATCTATCCTAGTTTGTTTTTGTGATTGAGACTGGATTAATATGTCACTGTTACCCTCACTTTTTCCAGTTAGGGATAAAATGGTAATTTTCTATTTTATAATATTTTTTTGGGAATTTTATTTCATGAATATTATTATTTAATTATATTAGGAGTCGGGTTCGAATTTCATCGCATTCCGAGTTAATTCGGGACCCCGGTGAATTTCGACTTGAGTTGTATTTAGCCTGTTAATTAGCCATGGCCCACCCAAACTAAACTTTTTAGGTTTAGGAGTTTGGACTAGTTCCCCCATGAGTAATTAAGTTTAATTATGATTTTTATTTATTTTTAGCATTTTTCAAAACCTAATTTGGATTTAATTGGCATATAAGCTAGTGTAGGGGCAAACTTGTAAATACAAGTGCTCCTACCAAGACCACCATGGCCGGCCACCTATAGGCACAGACCCCCTCCACCTCTTTTACTTCATCACCAAGTAAAACACTCTCTCTTCATTTCTTTCTTCCAACTTCTTCTTCCTCCAAATCTTCATTTAGGTATGATTTTTAAACCCTTATTAATTCCTCCTTTTGCATTTTTTTCCTTCACATAAATTAGAGAGGGGATCATTCTCAACAAGTTGACCATAGACTTTGTAGGTTCCCTTAAAATATAGGTTAAAGATTTATTATGGTTTAATCCTTTTTGAGAGTGATATATATATATATATATATATATATATATATATATATATATATATATATATATATATATATATATATATATATATATATATATATATATTGTATATGTATGTATCAATGCTTAGAGTTGTGTATTAGAACTTATAGTTGTGCAATAGAGCCTTAGAGTTGTGCATGAGAGCCTCGTAGTTGTGCAGGAATGCCTTAGAAGTGTGCAGAATACTATTCAGGAAAAAACTGTACAGTAGAGCCTTAAAGGTGAGCAGAGGAGCCTTAAAGGTGAGCAGAAGTGCCTTAAAGGTGAGCAGGAGAGCCTTAAAGGTGTGCAGGTTGTCCCAGTGTGCTAAAATCCGAGAAATTGGAGTATGTGTGTGTGTTTATATTTATAGATAGATATGTGAGTGTTGTGTGTATATATTCATAGATGTATAATAGATGGTTATATATATATATATATATATATATATAGATATATATAGAGGGATATATATATATATATATATATAGATATATAAATATGGAGAGATAGGAGGGAAGAAGAGGAAGAGATGAAGAAGAAGATGAAACAACAGTAGCAGCAACATTAGGCTTTTAAACCCCAAAACTTGTCCCAAGAGAGGGTGAAAGTATAGGTTGAGAAGGTGGAGTGAGTGAGTTAAGGGTTAAGTAGGATTTTGGTTAAGGGGTGAAATTGAGTTCCGTAATTCGGAACGCATCGAAACTTGGAGGGGAGTTAGATAATGTGATTTAGATTTTGTGGGTAGGCTTTGGAGTTGGAATCGGGGTTGCGTGTGGGCTTGGGGAGACGGTATCGTGCCGTACAATCCCGTATCTTGAAATATTCAAGATAACGGGTAAACGGGCGATTCGGACCGTAAGGTGGACTGGATGTCCACTTACCCTAGAAAACTTGGTAGGTAATGGTTGTATAGATTAGTACCCTACTACCCTAGGAAGCACGGAGTGGAATTCCCAAGAAAAAGTCGCTTGGCGTCAAGTTAGAACGGTTTAAGGGTAAATGTTAAGGGGTAATCGGGTAACTTCGAGATACGAAGTTCGGGTAGTCGGATTGACTTTAAACTTGGGTGGCATGTTGGGTACACCCTACAAATGTCATATTTGAACCGATTTTGGCTCGGTTGACCCAGAGTTGACTTTTTACCCAAAAGTCAACCGTGAGTCAATACTTTGTCTAGATTTGACCAAATCCAAACCAGAGTTGACCAGTTGACCAAAAGTCAACTGTTGGTCAACATTTGACCAGTTGGACCTAGGATTGACCTAGAGTTGACCAGAATTGACCAGTTGACCAAAAGTCAACTGTAGGCCAACTCTTGACCCCGTTTGACTTTCTTCGACTTATTTTGACCTGTGATGACTGGTATGACCTAGAGTTGACTTGGTGTGACTTAGATTGACTTGATATAACTTGATTTGACCTAGATTTGACTTGACAGGACTTAGTGTGACTCAGTGAGACCTAGTTTGACCTAGATTGCATATCATTCATTGTGAATCATTCTTAAACTTGTTTAAACCTAATTTAACATACAATATCTCATCTTTAGGTTTCTGATTTCCGCTCTGAGAACTGATATACCCTACAGCTCAGGACAGCAGGCGAGTACATTCACTGATAGTTTTTATTGTCTTGATATCTACTATATCCGATTCAGTCGTAGTGTTTTACGTGATTCTCAGACACGATAGTTCACGGACTAGTATTGTCGGATTCCTGTCATGAGATGTCATTCCTAGATTTCTTGGGATACTTGTACTTGCTTGGTCTTGATTCTTGTACTTGTATTGACGTCGATTCCTGAAGAGGACTTGCTCCCCTCTTAGGGAATCCCGCGTCATGACGTGTTATGTCCAGATCCATTGTACTATTCGGGGATGGAGGAGTTATTAGTGGTTGTGTGATCAGATTCCCACAAGGTTCTATGGTACATATGGTTCCTAGCTATACCCTCACCTCACGACGGGTAAAGCCTTACCCTATATGGTTCATAGCTTTCCATGGTGACCGGCCTTACTGCTCTATTGTATTTATGGTTCATGGTCGGTCGGATGGAAAGCCTGAGTATATTTTCCTAAGCCGATCACATAACACACTAATAATTCAAGGCACCTTTTTATATTATTATTTTTGGTGACTAAGTTCTGTTCGGAAGAAGGGTTACAACCCCGGTCCTTGTTTGGTTTAAGGGTTGTAACTCAGCTTCCGAATAGCTCCCAAGTCGTCCTATTCATATGTATTATCGTCCTTTTCAGTACTCATATTCTTGATATATATTTTCAGTTGATTTTGTCTTGTATTTTATTACACCGTCTCTTATAGAATTTGTCAATTCATATGGAACTGCTGTTGGTGGTTGTACTTGCTCATTTTCCTGACAGGATACCGTTGACAAATTTTACAGATGATTCAGAGGCTGATTGCCCGACCTATTATGGGGACGGGTTAGATGGAGTAGACTTGGACCGTGGCTTGTTAGTAGAGCCACTAGATTTTGTACTCCCTGAGTAGTGTAGACTAGTTGGGTTGCCTGGCCTGCGAGCCAGCTAGTACTTTTCAGACTGTAGTATTATATTATATTCTGTGATGTTATGTTTAGTTTTGGACTTGTGTGGATCTCGAACTTGTTCCCGCTTCATCTATCATTTTTTTCCTTTCGTGCTATCTATCATAGTTTGTTATGTGATTGAGACTGTATTGCTATGTCACCTCCATTCGGAGTGTATATACTGTACAGGTACCTTTATACTGTTTAGTATAGTTTGTAGACAACCTAGACAGCGTTCTACCGCCGATGCTGCGGCGTAGGCTGGACGTAACCACGTACTCGTGCCCCTAATCAGGGTGCGGGTCGTGACAGTCACCTCCATTCGGAGTGTATATACTATACAGGTACCTTTATACTGTTTAGTGTAGTTTTGTAGACAACCTAGATAGCTTTCTACCGTCGATGCTGCGGCGTAGGCTGGACGTAACCACGTACTCGTGCCCCTAATCAGGGTGCGGGTCGTGACACTAACGTCGTGGGTTGCTAGCATGTTACATGCTATTGATTGTGATTGTTCAACCTATTGTCTAGTCATGCACATCTCTGAGGGGAATATCACCGTAGGGTGAGTTCTTTGGACACCCACGGACAAGAACTCAAGTAACACTGACATGATTAAATAACTAGCTATGATTCATCTACAGCATCGGGAGGAGAGGATTTCGAGTTTCATGAAGTCCTGCTGGCCAGGGATTTTATGGTTATGGAGCTCCCATCGTCATGAGGGGCACATTTCTAGCTCACCGCCGAGTGATGCAATAATTGTACCCTTATTTATTAGCTTATCGTCGAGGGGTACACTATTATATCTTGCTAGACCCTAGTCACGCCTATGATTCATCTACAACGCATGTCTCCTTGGAACCCCATTCGCATTTACCAGTAATTAGGGATATGATAACCTTTGGTAACTAATGATAGAAAGCCGTAGGGCTTCGTTGGCCATGGTTATTAGAACCTGTTTGATCAACTAATGGATGTGATTGAATTCTAGTTCCTCTCATGTACTAGTTCCTGCCCTACGGAATTATACTGCTCAATGCTGGATTTCATGTCTTTACCTACTTATTTATGTTACATGTTATAAATGTGTTCCTGCTATCCCCTTACTAGTTTTTCTTCGGCTTGTCCTTGAGCTTTTCTTTATAGTATTTACAACGATTGGCCTAACCAACTCTGGATTGTTCTCAGATTTCCACTTTCGACCCTTAGTATCTTAATCCAGACTTGACTTGGAGGGTGAACTTCAGATTCAGAGCATATTAGTAACTATGCGGGGAGTTACTTTCGTCTGTACTGTTTATACTACAGACTTCATTGATGATCATATGTGTATTTTTGGTTTTTTGGTCTGACTTGCTTTTCATATGTTTATCATTCTTACTACTTATTTCATTTATATTTACCTATGGACATGAGATCAGTTTGGCCTTAGATTGTATTCTTGCTAGGACACCCAACATGACTTACAATCGTGACCGCAATATGGGGTACTGGAGTACTTCGTATAATGTAGCTGGCCTACGTCCGTCCCTGCTCTCCAGTATTCTGGTTCAAGGGCGTGACAAAATTACCCCAAAATTTTAATAGAAACTTGTTTTATTGATGTTAAACAAAGACATTGTGTCAGACACAGACACTGTATCAAACATTTGTATAAAATAATAAACCCTAACTTTAGTGCCCCTTCCTATTTTTATTATGGTAATTGATGTTGTAAAAATTAGAAAAAAAATACAATATGATTAACCAACTCCAGCTGCAGAGGCTTTGCATCGTCGGAGTTGGAGATACTACCAAGAGATGAGCTAATGAGCACGCCAAAGAAAGGATGATGTAGAGCCGACGTCGACAAACCTGGCACTGGCCTGTGCAGAGTGGAGAGGGCAGGGACACCGGCCGAAGCGAAGATGATAGAAAAAGACGCAAGAGAGAAAGATCAGAGGGGATGCTAGAGAGACATGAGAGAGAGTAAAAGAAAGCGGATCGAGTATTATGATTTTATAGAAGTAGGACGCAGAAATGGGCATCGAAAAGGCGTCACTAGATTGTCACATAGTATTTCTGCGTTTAACCGCATAAATTAGTGACATAGCTGACTGATTGATGATGCTCCTATATTTAATATTTGAGATATCTACCATTGATCATCCGATCGACACATGTGCAATGCTAATAGTCAACGGTTTACGATCGTCACCGATAGTGAATCGCTGATAAGCATTATTAATTTTAGTAGTGAATGGAGCAATGGGCTAAGTTTATCTCAAGGCAACTAGACTTAAGTCTAGACCAAATTAAAATGAAACCAATCTAAGCCAATGAACTTAGCATAGGACAACTATAATCTAGTTAATGCCTTGCCAACAAAGACCAGTTAGATTTAAGGGACAATTTCCATATCAATTCATTCGGATCAATCATAAGCAATTCATTCAAAAGACTAAGACCCGATTTGGTTCACTGTAATATAATCGTAATCGCAATGTAATCAAATATTTTTTTTTATTTGATTATATTGTGATCACGATTACATTACAGTGTACCAAACGAGGCCCAAGTCTTAATAAAATCCTATTCTAAATTGTTTCCAAATTAAACCATTTATTTTCCAACTCCAATCTTTTATTCAGAAATTAATTCTTCCAACTTTATTTGAGATCAAAACAAACCAAAGCTAGTCCAAGAGGAAACACTAATGCCAAGTCTATCCAGCATAAGTCCTACTTGGGGAACTACAACATAGTCGTTGCCTGGGTAGTTTTTTTTTAGCCATGTCGATAATGGCTTCACAGAATAGCCACAAACCAATTTGTTTTCTTACATAGATTTCTAATTTTATAAAAGAAATCAGGTCATCAAATTGACAATAACAATCACAAAACCTAGCTCCTTAAGTAATTGAAACCCAGGATTTCTATCATGTAAAGAATTAATAGATCATGACAAACACAAAAACTTAAACTGTTAGGAATTCTAAGATCTAAAAATTTAAGGAAATGAGGAGTCATGGACTCTGATAATATAGGTAGATCTTAGAACGATCTAGATATCGAAGATATGAGTGAAAGTAGTTTATTTGTTAACCTTAGATGTGTGATTGAACCAGATTCCTCCTACAATTGTTCAGACACGATCAATGAATAATCCTATGAAAGAAAACTCCTTGTTCTCCATCTCGGAGTGGGCCTCCTACCTAGAAAAGAGATGAGAGGAAGAAGAGCGACAATAACTTAAGAGGTAAGTATATGGATTAATGTTTCATCTCATGAGAATTCCTCCTATATATCTTTTTACTATTATGAAAAGGCTTGAAAACTACTCAAAATAAGTCGTCTAAGTTGTATTATATCCTCGCGTAATTAAAATAAGGAAAAATTTATGAAATGCCCAAAAATTGTAAAAGTTTTATGTAAAATCTACCGCAAAATAATATTTCATCGCGTGTCCAGAATTAGCGATGAATATATAAATCGGGTTCTGAATGACCTTTTTTCCGCTTCTAATTTATTGAAAACACCCCCGAACCCTACTCTTAAAAAAACGTTTTGATTCTTTTTCTTCTTCCATACGCCGCTCAGTTTCGAATCTAGGTTTTTTCCTCCAAAATCTTCAAACCTTCCTCTCCATTCGCAATCTTCACACCATGTCAGAGGTTGAAACGTATGAGAATGTTCATTCTCCGTGTTAAATTACACGGAGGATGCCATTCTCCATAATTTTAACACGGAGAATGACATTCTCCGTTTTAATTACACGGAGAATGGCATGCTCCGTGTTAAAACGCATGAGAATGACCATTCTTCGTCTTAAATTACACGAAGAATACCATTCTCTGTGTAATTTAGCACGGAGAATGCTATTCTCCGTGTTAAATTATACGGAGAATGGCATCCTCCGTGTTAAATTACACAGAGAATGGCATTCTCATGCGTTAAAACGTATGAGAAAGACCATTCTCCGTCTTAAATTACATGGAGAATGCCATTATCCGTGTTAAATTACACGGAAAATATCATCATCCGTGTTAAATTATACGGAGAATGACATTCTCATACGTTGACCATTCTCCGTCTTAAATTACACGGAGAATGCCATTCTCCGTATAATTTAACACGAAGAATGATCACTACTAAAATACAGCAATTTGGCGAAGGATTATTAGCGACGGATCTTATCCGTCTCTAATAGCGACGGACTAGCGACTATCTTGTGACGGACTACCGTCAGAAAGCAATGGATAATTTTTTTAATATTTTTTGTGTCAAAATCAGTCGCACATCCGTCGCTAATTTGACGATAATTTAGCGACGAATTGATCTCCGTCGCTAATATGCTGCACATTGTGGCGACAAAATCTGGAAAAATTGGTGCGATAAATTAGCGTCTAACTAGCGATGGATGTTCCGTCGGTAATCTAGTGGGTATTTAGCGACTACCTAGCGACGACTATATCCGTCGGTAGTCCGTCGCTAAAAACTGTAACCTAACTTAAATTGAACCGACGGGGGGGGGGGGGGAGGAAATTTTTTATTCCCCCCAAAATGACTCTCTCTCTTTCCCCTCTCTTTCTCACCTAGTCTGGCGGCTCTCTCTCTCCGACGGGTCTCCCTCTCCGGTGCTCTCTCCGGCAACTCTCTCTCTCTCTCAGGTATGCTCTCTCTCTCTCCCTCTCTTTCTCTCTGTTTAACATATAGGATTTCGGGTTTGGAGGGGGTCGGCTGTCGCTGGGGCCGGCGGGGTGGAGGGGAGGGAGTGGGGGCGGAGGAAGGGTGTTGAGGGCGGGGGGCAGGGTAGGGTTTAGGGTTTCGGGTGGGGGGGTCGGCTGTCGCGGGGGCCAGCGGTGAGGGGGAGAGGGAGGGGGGCGGGGGGTGGATGGTGTTGGGTGCGGGGCGGGGGGCAGGGTAGGGTTTAGGGTTTGCTGTCGGGGGGGGGGTGAGGGGGAGGGGGTGGGTGTTTGCTGTCGGGGGGGGGGGGGGAGGGGGCGGGGTGGGGGTTTGCTGTCGGGGGTGGGCTGTCTTGGGACTGGGGGAGGGGGGTTTGTTGTCCGATGGGGTAGGGGAGAGGGTAGGGTGGTATCGGTGGTTTCGGATCGGACCATTCTATGAGTATCGGTGGTTTCGGATTGGAGTATCGGATCGAGGGAGGGGGTATGGGTGGTTTTCGATCGGACCTATCCTATGTGTATCGGATCGGGGGAGGAGGGGTATCGGAATCGGAATCAGTATCGGATCGGGGGAGGGGGGTGGGGGAGGGGGTCGGGTAGGGGATGCTGTCGGGGAGGGGGGTCGGGGAGGGGGTGGGGGGGTGGGGGAGGGGGTCGGGGAGCGGATGCTGTCGGCACACACACACACACACACATACATACACACACACACACACACACACACACACACACACACACACACACACATATATATATATATATATATATATATATATATATATATATATATATATATATATATATATATATATATATATATATTCGGTACACGCACATATATATATAGAGGGGTATATATAAACTTTAGTACGTTCGAAACCGAAACTAAAATCAAAACCAAAACCAAATCAGTATCGGTATCGGGCTATTCCTATGAGTATCGGTATCGATATCGGACTATTTCGTTGAGTATCGGTATCGAACTATTTCGGTGAGTATCAGAATCGGTATCGGTATCGGTATCGAACTAATTATGTTTGGTTTGTCTTACGATACTGATTTTTACATCCAAATTGAAATGGATCGTTACTTCGTTGATCGTACATTAATGTACCAGCAGATCAACCTCCTCGATCGTAGGTACTTATAGGTATTGACCGTATCGGATTAGTATCGGTCTATCGGTTTGGTATATGCCGTATCGGTTGGTATTGGTCTTAGCGAATTGGTATTCTCCTATCTGATATGTATCGGCCGTATAGCTAGGATTCGTATTGGCCTTATCGATTCGGTATCGACCTTATCCGATAGGTATCGGCATATCAGATTAGTCTCGTCAGTATCAGTTTAGTATGGTGGAAGGTTTAGTAACAACTGTACTTGGATTTCTCTCTTCTAGAGCTAGATTACCATTGCAAGAGAGTCACGAGAGCGTTGCTGGCCAGTTACAGAACATACATGTCTCCTTTTCAATCTCGCTTTTCCTGATGGAAAAGGAAGCATGTATGTTACTGTAACTGGCCAATCACGATCTGGTGACTCTCTTGCAATGGTATTCTAGCTCAAGAAGAGAGAAATCCAAGTACAGTTGTTACTAAACCTTCCACGATACTAATCCGAGATGGTCGATACTAATCCCACATGGCCGATGCCTATCGGATATGACCAATACCAAATCGATAAGGCCAATATGAATCCTAGCTATACGGCTGATACATGTACATATCGGATATGACGATACCAATTTGTTAAGGCCAATACCAATCTGATACGTCCTATACCAAACCGATAGACCGATACTAATCTGATACAGTAGATACTAAGTACATCCGGCCTATACCAGCGGATCCACCAATTACTGCACGATAGGCCTAACGACTTCAGTTACATCCGGTTATTGGTGAGTATATGATTACATAGTAATTCTGTTAGTCTTGTGATACATATTTTTACCTCCAATCTGCGATGGATCGTTACTTCTTTGATCGTACATGAATGTACAAACGACAACACGAGTGTAGCAACGTATAAGTAGTGTACAGTTTAGTAACAATCTAGCTAAGAATTAGTCAAGAATAATTATAATTAATTCAGGATTATTAATTCTTGATCAAGATCATCAATCAAGGTCAAGAGTTGATAACCAAGATTATTGTACAATTAATCAAGATGATAGAGAACGTAGTGTAGATACAACGTATAAGTAGTGTACAGTTTGGCATGTCCCGCTCCGATACTGACCGATACCCGATACTGATCGATACCGGTCCGATACTGTCCGATACCGATACAGTTTGGCATGTCCCGGTAACGGTATCGAACTATTCTTATGAGTATCAAAATCGGTATCGGTATCGGACTATTCCTATGAGTATCAGTATCGGGCTATTCCTATGAGTATCGATATCGGACTATCCCTATGAGTATCGGGGATGGCTGGCCGCGAGGGGTCGGAACATACACACGCGTTGAAATTGTGGCGTCACTATCTATATGGCGTGGCGTGCGCGATCTATACCGACTACAAGAGCCTCAAGTATCTCTTCACCCAGAAGGAATTGAACTTGGGACAGAGGCGCTGGCTCAAACTGATCAAAGACTATGACTTGACGATCGACTACACTCCGGGCAAAGGAAATGTTGTGGCGGACGCTCTTAGTCGAAAATATCTTGCCTCGCTATCCATCAACCGCAGACTACTATAAGATCTAGAAGGAATGGGTATCGACCTCCGAGTTCGATTCAGGGATGTACGGTTGGCGCAACTGCAGTTAGAGCCGAGTTTGCTGGAAAAGATCATGACCGCTCAGAAGGATGATCCGTACCTGAAGAAAATACGCGATCAAATTTCAACAGGTAGTGCGACCGACTTTACGAAAGATAAGACCGGCGTGCTGATATTTAATGGCCGACTATGTGTTCCGGATGATTCAGAACTACGAAAGGAGATAATGTCGGAGGCACATTATGCGAAATATACCTTGCATTCGGGCAGTACCAAGATGTATAAAGACCTCCGTACGACCTTCTGGTGGCACGGGATGAAGAGAGATGTGGCGCTCTTCGTGTCACAATGCATGGCCTATCAGCAGGTGAAAGCTGAGCACCAGCGACTGGGCTGCGAGATGCAGAACCTTGCTATTCCAGAGTGGAAATAGGATCACGCTACTATGGACTTTATTGTTGGCCTGCCAAAGAGACCACGGGGGAACGATGCCATCTGGGTCATCGTCGATCGATTAACCAAGTTAGCGCATTTTATTGCAATCAAAGTTACTTGGAGCGTTGATCGTCTGGCACAGATTTATCTTGACAAGATAGTACGGCTGCACGGAGTTCCAGTATCCATCGTCTCTGATCGGGATTCACGGTTCATGTCGCAATTCTGGAGTAGCCTTTAGTCGACGCTGGGTACCAAGTTGCAGTTCAGCTCAGCTTACCATCCTCAGACCGACGGCCAAACAGAGCGCGTTAATCAGATTCTCGAAGACATGCTATGACTCTACGCAATTAACTTCAAATCAAGCTGGGACGTCCACCTACCGCTGGCAGAATTTGCATACAACAATAGCTACCAGCCCAGCATCCAAATGGCACCGTATGAAGCTTTGTACGGTCGAAAGTACAGATCTCCCATTTACTGGGATGAAGTCAGGGAACGGCAGATACTCGGCCCGGAGCTGGTGGAACAGAGTGTGGAAAAGGTCAAGCTAATTCGAAAAAGACTGAAGATTGCACAGAGTCGACAAAAGGGCTACGCCGACACCCATCGAAGACCACTTGAGTTCCAGGTGGGCAATTACGTGTTCCTGAAGGTGTCGCCTATGCGAGGAGTTACTCAGTTCGACACGAAGGGAAAGCTGAGTCCGAGATTCGTTGGGCCGTTCGAAATACTCGAGCGGGTCGCCCCAGTAGCCTATAGAATTGTCCTACCATCGACGCTTGAAGGTGTACACAATGTCTTCCACGTCTTCCAGTTACGGAAGTACGTGCACGACCCTAACCATGTGGTAGATTTTGGCCAGCATGAGCTAAAGTCCGACTTATCCTACGTTGAAGAGCCAGTTCAAATCTTAGAACGCAAGGATAAGCTACTTCGAAATCGGACAATCCATCTCGTTCGTGTACTCTGGAGGAACCATACGGCGGAAGAGTCGACATGGGAACTCGAGTCAGAGATGAAGGAAAAGTTTCCTTCATTATATTCATAGAGGTAGGTTCTGTTCTTAAGTTTCGAGGATGAAACTTTTTCTTAGTTGGTTATGGTGTAGTGCCCCGTCCCTACATCGTGCCCCGTTCTCCGTCCACGGGGTGCACGAGAAAGGAACACTGTCGCTATCGACTCGATCGGGATCGATAGGTCGGGATCGATCGAATCGATCGAACGGAAACAGTTGAATTAAGATCCTTTTTCCATTATGGAATGTCTTCTTTGAAACCAAGTCCCATATTCAGCGGGCTGCGCCTCAAGGATTGACTCTGCGGCTGAGTCGGAAGAGACCTCCCATTGCTCTGCTTTTCACGCCGCTTGCGTTGGTTTTGGCTTTGTTTTCTGAATGCATTTTTGTGAATGTTTTCGATGGTTTTTATGGTTTACATTTCGAACTTCGCATTCGTATCGAATTTTCTTGAATAACACAGTATTCTAATCGGTTGCTTGTGCGATTTCAGATGATCGCATAGGCAACGTCTATCGCGGCCAACCAGTTTCTCGTCTCAAGTAAATACTAAGGTGAGTGGCTGACCCTTCTTTCCTCAACCCTCTTCTCTAATACATTATCGATACTAGACATGTGCTATGCTAGATGTAATGCAACGACATGAATGATATTCCGATGAACGGTCACACGACGTCCCACGAACACGAACTATACAAATGTTTGTCATATAACCTTATCGTGCTTGCAATTACAGTATTATATATAACCGTGCTAAGAAAGGATGAATCGATTAAATGAATGTCGCAACGATACTATAAGATGTGCCTTGAAATAATAATTAACTTAGCACGATCATGGACAACTTGTCGACAAGGGCGATTGTTTCTTCGGACGATATCCCGAGGCCATGGGACCGTTCCGGCCTAGGAAGAAATACGGATAGCTATGCCGGATGTATGCCACGGTAGGCAGTAGCTTTCAACGGGGATCGCTACCTGTGCTGAAGGACCACTGTCTACCAAGCTATATGTCCAGGATGGCTTGTCGTGCCAGTGACCTTCACGAATGCACTCTATTATGTCTTATTATTATCAACATGACAGGGAAGAACATGGTAAGTTTACGCTACAATGGCGCGCTCTGTCGGGGGTAAGATCTATCGTCGTTATACGGTTGTGCCTACAAATATAAGTTTGAATTGAGTAGGATGGCTAGAAACTTCACTAATCAATTGCATGTACGCTCACTTAACTTCTTCAACAAATAAGAGCACGGGATTTAAACTGCCACGCACCAGCACAAAGTGTAATGTGCTGACCCTCATTCTTAACAGGTACTCGAAACCAGGATAGCGTGCTAAGGAACTAAAGGCGACGCTCCTTCTTTTGAAGCCTTGCTAGCGCGAAGGCTAACTCTGTAACTTTTTGAAGACTCCAACCCAACTGCATCATGAGTCGCAAACTCTCACAGATCCGAGGTCTTAGGGAGTCATTTTGATGTTTTGTAAAAAGGGATGTAAATATATGGAATGACTATCTCATCGATGTCGGTTGTAAGCCCGAGAGGCCTCTTTTGTAAACGAGTCTGTAACCTAACTTATTATCAATAAAAATGCAAGTTTTCTTCTTTATATAAATGTGTTCAACTTCTCTGCTACTCTTATATATGTTGTTGTTTCGGATAACCTTATGAACCGCCTTGTGTAAGCGCAACTTAGGCTTGTACGGCATCACGTCCGGGGGACGACTATCGATTCTACCGAATCGGGGCGTGACATAATGGTATCAGAGCACGACTTTACGTCCTTGGCATCCAGGGTCGAGGTTTTAGTCTCAAAACTGTTGGCCTCGTGTCGATGAGATATGTCGTTCCATACGAGTGAGCCGTAATAAGTTTTGTGACTAACGTAGTTTGCCTTCAAAAATCCTAGAAGGTACGGCGGTGAGTATGGCGGCGAACGAAGAAAGTGCTTCGAGCGGCTCGAGTAGCTCGAGACTCGGACCCTCTAACGATGCCATGGAGCGGATATTTCGCATGCTAAAAGCGCAATAACGACAAGCTGAGGAGAGTCAACGCCAGAATGAGCAACATCGACGGCAGACGGAGGCACGCCAGACTCAGTTCGAGGCCCGATTCGATGCACAATTCAAGCTACAGCAGAAGCAGCTCGACACTCTTCAGCAGATCGTTCAAACAGTGGTGGCCAACAACAACAACTCTGCGACAACCCATGCCATAATCGAGCCTGCGGCCAGACAAAGTAAAGTCAAACCGGAGGTACCCGAGCCTATGCCTGCAGCACCGAGAAGTTCCAACTTCGACGTGTCAAAATTTACGAAAAGCTATCGTACTTCCTTCAACGGCACAGAAGATCCATCCATGGCGATCGACTGGTTGGAGGAACTGGAAGATAAATTCGAGCTTCTGGGTGTCGAAGAGTCCAAGAAAGTCGCATGCGCTCAACTTCTACTCCGATTGAATGTGCACGACTGGTGGGCCATGTAAAAGCGAGCGATCAGACGCGATAACGAGACAGCGGCAATTTTTTGGGTCACCTTCCGAGAGGCGTTTGAGATCGAGTACCTCCCCGAAGCCGTTCGACAAGAGAAAAAAAATGAATTTATGCAGCTAAGGCAAGGGAATATGGTGGTGCGACAGTATGCAGCAGAGTTCAACAAGTTAGCCAAATTTGCTGGAGAATTCCTGCCCTCCCTGGCGAGTCGTGCTCGACGGTTTGAAGTGGGTCTGCGGCCATCTATTTATGCCCATGTGTCTGTCCCGTAATACAAAACGATGGAGGAGTCCCTCAACCACGCCCTCCGCCTTGAACGCCAATACCCTCCAGGTGCTGCCGGCGCTGTGCATACCTACAATCACAAACGCCCTAGCCACACGGGAGGAAACAACGTGACCAAGCGTCCGAACAACGAGCACCAGGGCGGACATCAGGCACGGAACCAGGGACCTCACTGCACAAAATGCAACCGGAACGGACACCTTGCCGTCGACTGTGAAGTTCAGAATGGCGGGAGTTTCATCTGCGAAAAAAGGGATCGCTTTCATGGAGACTGCCCGAACCGTAGAAGAAACAACTTGAACACGCCTCAGCATCAACAGCACCGTCCGGGGAATCAAGTTCCGGCACCTCGAGCACCTCAACCCGCACCGCAAAATAGATAAGACCGTCGTCCGAATGCCCAGGGCCGCGTCTACGCCATGACTCGAGATGAAGTGCTTGCATCAGATACGGTCGTGACAGGTATACTAAGTTTCAATAATGTGCATGCTCGTGTACTATTTGATTCAGGTGCTTCGCATAGTTTTATATCGACGGACTTTGCCGTCGAGCACAAATTTTTGATAATATCATTAGGTCTCGACCTTAGCATAAGTACACCTTCTGGCACACCAATACTCACTAATTTAGCCTGTGCCGACGGGATTATCTGTATCGGCGGTCAAAAGATCGATCTTGACGTGATAGTTCTAGACATGAAGGACTTTGATATCATTCTGAGAATGGATTGGCTCGGGCCGTGCAACACAACCATATACTACGCCAGAAAGACGGTCACCTTCCGTATACCAGGAGTGCCTGAATTCTGCTTTTCATGTGGTGAGGCGTCGTCGACCTGCATGCTGATCTCGACAATTTTTGCTCGGAGGATGCTGCATTCTGGGTGCAAAGGCTATTTGGCGTACGTTCGAGACACGTGAAAGGATGGTGCAAACGCGGGTCAGACCGACGTTGTGGCAAAATTCCTCGATGTGTTCCCGGATGAGCTACCCGGCATGCCTCCCGATCGAGAAATCGAGTTCAGCAACGATACATTCTCCGATACTCGACCAATTTCTAAGACCCCGTACAGAATGGCTCCCGCCGAGCTGAAGGAACTCAAGGTCCAGTTACAAGAGTTGCTCGATGTCACGACCCGCACCCACTGTGAGGGTACGAGAGCGTAACAACGCCCAGCCTACGCCGCAGTGTCGGCGGTAGAATGCTGTTCTAGGTCATGAACTATAACTAACATAATATGAATACTCTCAATAAGGAGGCCAACACAGAGGTATAACTCAATCATAATCTAAGGTAGAATGTAGCATGATGGAAAATAGATAAGAAATCCTCAACTGAGGTACAGCAGAAAGAAATAACAAAGTCTCAACATCTCTAAAATATACAACTCTGAAAATAAGACAACAACTAAACATGAAAAGAAAGGACAGTCTAAGCTATCTGCACTATACAAGGTATCATCCTGAGCAGCTGCCTGAACCTCCCCAGGGGTCCAGGTCGCGAGTGTCAACTAGGCAAACTCCAAGTAAGGGTGCAGGGTTCCTCATCATCCTCTGTAAAATTTTCAACAAGTCCAGTCAGGACGGGAGCGAGCACAAAACATCTTACGCAGTTTATATCATGTTAGGAAATATAAAGCATACAATAGAGTAAGGTACATGAAACGCTGAAAGAAGAATGTATATGAAAACAACAGAGATTTGATAATGGAAAATATCTATATATGATAAGTAAGAACTGTAAGCAACATGTGATTTAGAGCACAATATGGTTATGTAAACGGGTTAGGTTATACAATAAAATGGGACTCCTTTGTACGTGGGTGTACAATGGACATATACAATTTTTTATACAATAGGATTGATCACATAACCAATTTTACTCTCCCTCCCCAATCAATACACAAGGATCCAATTCAGTTACGTTACCTTATACAATGGCTTGTACAATGGCTTATACAATGGCTTGTACAATGGCTCAATGTGATAATGAGAGTACAATATGCACAATGAGTGTACAATGATAAGGATATTTAATAAATACAATATGTAAGTGAAACGCACATCACAATATGTATTTAGTGAATACAAGGAGATAACATCTCAGAAGAAGATCCACATAGTACTAATCCATGATAATGATCGTGTCAGCATCAAGTACAGTAATCTAGAGCAAGAATGTAAATCCAGACAAGTATGAAACGGTCAGAGAATGTACTCGCCTCGTATCTGAATGTCTGAAGTAAATGTACTGTCCGAGATGAGGTACCTGACTCCTAGTTAGAGCAACACAAGTCAAGATGTATACAGGGGATGATAATAGTAATCTATAATGCATCTGCATGCTGTCTAGGTCAAACTAGACTAAAGTCAACACTTGGTCAACTCTAGTCAACCACACTAGTCAACTAGGTCAAGTCTTAGCCCAAACAAGTCTAATAAGTCTCACTAGGCCTAACCAAGCCTAGGCTAGCAGTCACACACCAATCACAAGGCTATACAAGCCAACACAAGTCACACATCAAGATACATCACTATCATGCATATTCTATATTATATATATATATAAATAAGAGAAAGGAACTAACATGTAAAGCTATGTGTGTGTGTGAACATGGAGGTGTACATGAAAAGAGAAATCAACACTAGTTATGAGTTTACACTACACATGGCACAAAGCTAACCCATCTACATTACACATGTATTATACTTAACATGCATAGCTACAAGTATACATCTATATACATTAGAGTAGAGACTATTTAAGTTATAACTAACATGCATCTATACTTTACATAAATCTATATATATTATAGCAATCATTTAGAGAAGGGTTACATGGCATGGTGGTTGATATAGAGTGGGGTGTCCTTGTGCAGAGGGTGAAGTTCATTCTCAGTTTAGTTTCACATTTACATATAAACTAAAGTGAGCTATCCCATAAACCGGTGTAACTAACCACATAAAATGAATCATGTTATCTGAAATCTGCCATTAAGCCAACATCCCATATGCATACAGCTCATACATTGTCTAATACTGAAATTAACTAACATTTCGAATTAAGGGGTTGAAGGTTAACATTACATTCATAGACATTCTACTATATTGAAAACTAAAATTGGCTTGGCAATAGGAAAAGAAAGGTATATATGCTTACATGGACAGTTCAGTGTTCGAACAACCTAAAATGAACTAACATTCAATCTAAATATCAGCTATGCATTGGTTCTATGTCTACATATAAAATCTGATATTGCATTTACAATATTTATACATTATGCATTCATATCTATCATTACATATACCTTGCATTTATATCTAGCATTCATTATATACTTTCATGCATGCATTGTATATCATTCTTTCATTCATGCATTTATGTATTGCTTACATATATTACATTAATTACATTCCTACATGCTTGTATTCAACCATATATATACATTAATGTAAAGAGGATATATATCATATATATATATTATTTCATTCATCTAACATATCATGCATTACATCTATTATTACATTACATTCATGCTTGTATTCATTCATCATTCATTTATTCTCTTGCACCACTATATGTACCATACATTACATACTATGGAACCTACATATTCATCACAAGCCATACTTATACATGCTTACATTAGATAGGATACTTACACCTCATACATCATTTATTTAACCATTTACTCATGCTTGCATTCTCTATTTAATTACATAATGTATATACATTAACATGGGTTAAAATCAAATAGAACATTATATTACACACAAGGGTGCACAAGATGCATATGTCGAATAGTAACTCCTACTAATAATCAATACTGTACCATCTCAGCATGAATTAAAATTTAGGATTAAAGTATGTTATAGATCTATGTGTTAGCTTTTCGAAACTTCAAACGGATCGCGTTTTCGTTTCCGGAAACTCCCAGAATCGCGAAAACACCGAGAACGCGTTTATCTTTCGTACAGCTGATACTCAAATAATTCTCCAGAAAGTTACAGAAAAAATTAGCCTATTAATACATGTTTTTGGAAAGCTAACTTCAATATGCTTCTTTTAAAAAAAATGTGAGATTAAACCGAACTTTGAGCTAGAAGTTATGACATTTCTAAGTTATGGCTGAAATTAAAAACGTGGATAAAAATCATGACGGATTTAGGTAGTTTGAGACAAAAGAACACAAGTATATAACATAATATATCAAGAACTCACTCTCTACACTAATATATATATATATGAGACACTATAGAACACATCTCCAATACAAAAATATGAGGTTAAACATGTAATAATTCATTCATACATAACAACAACACATAGTGTGTCCAAATTTAGGATTTTCCCACATGGACACAACCACAACACAAAGGACACTCCTATGACCTCCAAATGGACACGAAATAGACACAAATGGAGATACAACCATGGGGGTCATTCCTATGGGTTCAAAATAGACCTATATGCATGAGGAAATGAAAAAGAGAAGGGATTTATACCTCCCGGTAGATCGAATCGAAGAAAAGCCTTCCCGGAGCGACACCGACACGTAGAGATTCCAAAAGGACACGAACGAGCTCCGAATTCTTCCAAACTTGGGTAGCTTCCTCCTTGGCTAGAATGGAGAAGGAAAGAAGAAGATTTGGTGGTGAAATGGAAGGATTTGGTGGAGAAATTGTTAGGGATTGCTCTCTAGGAATTTGAGGAAGAACAAGAGAGAGAGAGTGTGGATGAGAATAATGAAATGAACTTGAGCCTATCCTCTCTCAAAGTGGCTGGCCATATAGGACTATTTGTCCTATTATGGTAAGGTCCAAAATGCCCCCACTAACCTATTCTATGAGTATTAGAAAAGGGCTAATTGGTTGGGGCTAAATTAGTCATTCTAAAGTCTCTAATCACACTAACCTTATCCATAATAATTAGTCTAACCTCTAACTAAAATATTTCTATCATGTAGACTAAAATTAATATCATGTGGGCCATGCTAAACTAGTGTGTGGGTCCCACTAGAGTCAAACTACCCCCGGGTCCCCGTTTCAAGTCGGATTGAGTTGAAATTCGAACCCGACTCAAATAACCCCAAAACAATATCATAAATAATAAAATAATATAAAAATAATTCAAAGAGGTCAAATGCAAAAAAAATATCCTTAGGCCAAAAATGACATTAAAATATCATAATCACATGGTTAGGCTCTAGGTCAAACAGTCTCTAGGATTTCACTAGCAAAACGTCAAAACCACAAGTCATTGATTTAAATAATTTTAAAATAATTTAAAATCACCAAAAATCATATCATGAATTAAATATTATTATTAAAATAATTATAAACACGAAATTTTAAAATTACCCTCATTTGGGAAACTGGGTGCTACACTCGATAAAGGGTTTATTCGGCCTAGTGTTTCACCGTAGGGAGCGCCCGTGTTGTTCGTGAAGAAGAAGGATGGGTCCATGCGTCTGTGCGTCGATTACCGAGAGCTGAGACAAGGCCACCATTCGGAACAAGTATCCATTGCCCCGCATAGACGACTTATTCGATCAGCTGCAAGGCACATCGGTATTTTCGAAGATTGATCTCCGCTCGGGCTATCATCAACTCAAGATCAAGTCAGACGACGTGCAAAAGTCAGCCTTTCGCACTCGGTACGGCCACTATGAGTTCCTGGTGATGCCATTCAGCCTGACAAACGCCCCTGCCGCCTTCATAGATCTGATGAATCGGGTATTTCGACCCTTTCTTGATAAATTTGTGGTAGTCTTTATTGACAATATTCTTGTCTATTCGAAGGACAGGGCACAGCATGCAGAACATCTACGGGCCATGCTCCAGATACTTCGAGAGAATGAGTTATATGCAAAGCAAAGTAAGTGCAAATTTTGGCTAAGCAGCGTATCCTTTCTTGGTCACATCATTTCGTCCGAAGGCATTGCAGTCGATCCGAAGAAAGTGGAAGCTGTTGCTGATTGGAAGCGGCCTACGTCTGCTAGTGAGATTTGAAGCTTTCTTGGTTTGGCGGGATACTATCGACGCTTCGTGAAAGACTTCGCGAAGATTGTATCGCCATTGACTCGTCTCACTCAAAAGGGAGTCGTGTATGAGTGGTCGGATGACTGTGAAGCTTCTTTCCAGGAGCTAAAACAGCAATTAATTTTGGCCCCTATACTTGCACTTCCAGACGGGCCAGAGGTTTTTCAGATATTCAGCGATGCTTCAGGCCAGGGCTTGGGATGTGTACTCATGCAGCGAAATAAGGTGATATCCTTCGCCTCCAGACAGTTAAAGCCGCACGAGAAGAACTATCCAACGCACGACTTAGAGTTAGCGGCGATTATATTCGCATTAAAATTGTGGCGTCACTATCTATATGGCGTGGCGTGCACGATCTATACCGACCACAAGAGCCTCAAGTATCTCTTCACCCAGAAGGAATTGAACTTGCGACAGAGGTGCTGGCTCGAACTGATCAAAGACTATGACTTGACGATCGACTACACTCCGGGCAAGGAAAATATTATGGCGGATGCTCTTAGTCGAAAATATCTTGCCTCGCTATCCATCAACCGCAGACTACTACAAGATCTAGAAGGAATGGGTATCGACCTCCGGGTTCGATTCAGGAATATACGGTTGGCGCAGCTGCAGTTAGAGCCGAGTTTGCTGGAAAAGATCATGACCGTTCAGAAGGATGATCCATACCTGAAAAAAATACGTGAACAAATTTCAACAGGTAGTGTGACCGACTTTGCGAAAAATAAGACCGGTGTGCTGAGATTGAATGGCCGACTATGTGTTCCGGATGACTCAGAACTACGAAAGAAGATAATGTCGGAGGCACATTATGCAAAATATACCTTGCATCCGGGCAGTACCAAGATGTATAAGGACCTCCGCACGACCTTCTGGTGGTACGGGATGAAGAGAGATGTGGCGCTCTTCGTGTCACAATGTATGGCCTGTCAGCAGGTGAAAGCTGAGCATCAGCGACCGGGCGACGAGATGCAGAACCTTGCTATTCCAGAGTGGGAATGGGATCACGTCACTATGGACTTTATTGTTGGCCTGCCGAAGACACCACGGGGGAACGACGCCATCTGGGTCATCGTCGATCGATTAACCAAGTCAGCGCACTTTATTGCCATCAAAGTTACTTGGAGCATTGATCGCCTGGCACAGATTTATCTTGACGAGATAGTACGGCTGTACGGAGTTCCAGTATCCATCATCTCTGATCGGAATTCACGGTTCATATTGCAATTCTGGAGTAGCCTTAAGTCGACACTGGGTACGAAGTTGCAGCTCAGCTCAGCTTACCATCCTCAGACCGACGGCCAAACGGAGCACGTTAATCAGATTTTCGAAGACATGCTACGACTCTGCACAATTGACTTCAAATCAAGCTGGGACGTCCACCTACCGCTGGCAGAATTTGCATACAACAATAGCTACCAGTCCAGCATCCAAATGGTGTCGTATGAAGCTTTGTACGGCCGGAAGTGCAGATCGCCCATTTGCTAGGATGAAGTCGGGGAACGGCAGATACTCGGCCCGGAGCTGGTGGAACAGACTATGGAAAAGGTTAAGCTAATTCGGGAAACACTGAAGATTGCATAGAGTCGGCAAAAGAGCTACGCCGACACCCATCGAAGACCGCTTGAGTTCCAGGTGGGCGATCACGTGTTCCTGAAGGTGTCGCCCATGCGAGGAGTTACTCGGTTCGGCACGAAGGGAAAGCTGAGTCCGAGATTCGTTGGGCCGTTCGAAATACTCGAGCGGGTCACCGCAGTAGCCTATAGAATTGCCCTACCACCGGCGCTTGAAGGTGTACACAATATCTTCCACGTCATCCAGTTGCGGAAGTACGTGCACGACCCTAACTACGTGGTGGATTTTGGCCAGCTGGAGCTAAAGTCCGACTTATCCTACGTTGAAGAGACAGTTCAAATCTTAGAACGCAAGGATAAGCTACTTCGAAATCGAACAATCCCTCTCGTTCGTGTACTCTGGAGGAACCATGCGGCGGAAGAGTCGACATGGGAACTCGAGTCAGAGATGAAGGAAAAGTTTCCTTCATTATTTTCATAGAGGTAGGTTCTGTTCTTAAGTTTCGAGGACAAAACTTTTTCTTAGTTGGTTATGGTGTAGTGCACCGTCCCTACATCGTGCCCCGTTCTCCGTCCACGGGGTGCGTGAGAAAGGAACACTGTCGCTATCGACTCGGTCGGGACCGATAGGTCGGGATCGATCGAATCGATCGAACGGGAACGGTTGAATTAAGATCCATTCCCCATTATGGAATGGCTTCTTCGGAACCAAGTCCCATATTCAGCGGGCTGCGCCTCAAGGATTAACTCTGCGGCTGAGTCGGGAGAGATCTCTCGTTGCTCTGCTTTTTACGTCACTTGCGTTAGTTTTGGCTTTTTTTTCTGAATGCATTTTCATGAATGTTTTCGATGGTTTTCATGGCTTACGTTTCGAACTTCGCATTCGTATCGAATTTTCTTGAATAACACAGTGTTCTAATCGGTTGCTTGTGCGATTTCAGGTGATCGCGTCGGCAACATCTAGCACGGCCAACCAGTTTTTTGCCTCAAGTAAGTACTAAGGTGAGTGGCTGACCCTTCTTTCCTCGACCCTCTTCCCTAATACATTATCGATACTGGACATGTGCTATGCTAGATGTAATATAACGACATAAATGATATTCCGATGAACGATCACACGACGTCCCACGAATACGAACTATACAAATGCTTGTCATATAACCTTATCGTGCTTACAATTACCGTATTATATAGAACCATGCTAAGAAAGGATGAATCGATTAAATGAATGTCGCAACAATACTATAAGATGTGCCTTGAAATAACAATTAACTTAGCACGGTCATGGACAACTTGTCGACAAGGGCGACTGTTTCTTCGGACGATATTCTGAGGTCACGGAACCGTTTCGACCTAGGAAAAAACATGGGTAGCTATGCCAGATACATGCCACGGTAGGCAGTGGCTTTCAACGGGGCTCGCTACCTGCGCTGAAGGACCACTGTCTACCAAGCTATATGTCCAGGATGGCTTGTCGTGCCAGTGACCTTCACGAATGCACTCTATTATGTCTTATTATTATCAACATGACAGGGAAGAACATGGTAAGTTTACGCTACAACGGTGCGCTCTGCCGGGGGTAAGATCTATCATCGTTATACGGTTGTGCCTATAAATATAAGTTTGAATTGAGTAGGATGGCTAGAAACTTCACTAATCAATTGCATGCACGCTCACTTAACTTCTTCAACAAATAAGAGCACGGGATTTAAACTGCTACGCACCAGCACAAAGTGTAATATGCTGACCCTCGCTCTCAACAGGTACTCGGAACCAGGATAGCGTGCCAAGGAACTGAAGGCGACGCTCCTTCTTTTGAAGCCTTGCTAGCGCGAAGGCTAACTCTGCAACATTTTGAAGACTCCAATCCAACTGCATCATGAGTCATAAAATCTCGCCGATCCCTAGTCTTAGAGAGTCATTTTGATGTTTTGTAAAAAAGGATGTAAATGTATGGAAATGACTATTTTATCGATGTCGGTTGTAAGCCCGAGAGGCCTCTTTTTTGAACGAGTCTGTAACCTAACTTATTATCAATGAAAATGCAAGTTTCCTTCTTTATATAAATGTGTTCAAATTCTCTGTGTACTTTTATATATGCTGTTGTTTTGGATTACCTTATGAACCACCTTGTGCAAGCGCAACTTAGGCTTGCACGACATCATGCCCGGGGGACGACTATCGATTCTACCGAATCGGGGCATGACATATATATAGAGGAGTATATATTAACTTTGGACCGAAACCGAATAAGTAAATTTAGTATATTGAAAATCAAAACCGAACCGAATTTAGTATATTCAAAATCGAAACCGAACCGAATTTTTTAAAACCGAAACCGAACCGAATAAGTAAATTTAGTAAAATTTAGTATATTGAGGCTCTCGCCTATACACATACCCACCCTTAACACACATACACATTTGACTAGGACACACACACACCCTCCCACTCTTTCACTCTCACTGTCACACCCTTAACACACACATTTAACTGAAACACACACACATACACCCCTCACCATATCACTCTTTATCTATACACACAATGTTATCCTGATTGGGCTAGGAACTTGATCCAGACAGCGTAATGTTATCCTGTTCTCAGAAGAATAACTATAAGGATATATTTTTTCACAACATGTCACCTTGTCAAAGACCCTTAATGTGAATATCATGTTACCGCGGTGTCGGAAGACTAACATATCATAATTTTCTATGCCGTGTACTTTGACATAATCCTCCCAACTCTTTCCTCCTATGTAGTAATCTTGTATTTCTTTATGAAGTTCAAAACAGCATATAGTGACTCGTAATGGAAAAATATGTCGTCTTGAACTTCATAAAGAAATGCAAGATTACTACATAGGAGGAAAGGGTTGGGAGGATTATGTCAAAGCATACGGCTTAGAAAATTATGACATGTTAGTCTTCCGACACCATGGTAACATGGTTGTCACATTAAAGGTCTTTGACAAGGTGACATGTTGTGAAAAGATATATCCTTATAGTTCTCCTACGGATGTTGAAGAAAATATCATCTTTCTAGACAATGACGATGATGGAACATCTAGTAAGTCCTTCGAATCACTCTATGTCAAGATTTTCTCCTAATTATGTTTAGTTTTTCTTCTTTTCTGAAAAAAGGTTTCTTCTTCCTCAGAACTCTTTTCTCCCTTCTTTTCTTTGTCAAAGAGATGGCTCCCAAGACTCCCCGAGGTGGTGCTACTAGCCGAGGAAGGGGCCGAGGCAAGGAACCCATGCCGAAGACGAAGGCTCTCGTGAAGGAAGAGATACTATCTTCGTTTGTCAAACAAGAGCCGGTGACTGTTAAGGAGGAGGTGTTACCAAAGGTCGAGGTCAAGGAGGAACCGATGACCATCAGGGAAGAGACTGCTTCCAAGATTGAAGTTAAGGAGGAGCCATCGTCAGATAGTAGTAGCATCGAGACTGATCCTCCTGTCCCTACAAAAGACATCAACCAGATTGAGCCTTCGTATGCAAAGTGGCTGAGAGAATGGTACATGCCTCAACGCAACTATGATCCCTGGCTGTGAGCATTCATCATCTGACTTACGGTCTTTGCTGAGGCCAAAGTCGATTTTTCTTTTTATTGAATATTGAATATTTGTGTTTAAATATTGAATATTTGTGTGTTTTGTGTGAACAAATTGAATGCTTGGGATATTTGTGTGTTAGAATTGTTTGTGTTTTGTATATTGGAATTGTGTATATTGGGAATGCCTAGTTTTATGTTATTTTTTTCCAAAAATTTTCAGTTACCGACGGACTGGTGACCACTTTTCGACGGACTATCCGTCGCTAACTGGGGGATTCCCAGTTAGCGACGGATGCGCGACTAAAAGTCGATGGGTTATCCGTCGCCAAGGTCCTGGAATTATGAAAGATATCCAGGAGCCTGTCGACGGATTATCCGTCGCTACTCTGCCGCTAATCCGACGAGGTTGGTGACGGATTAGCGACGGTTTAGCGACATATTTTGCGTATCAGAAACCCTCTGATACGTATTTAACGACGGTTTAGCGATGGATTGTCCATCGCTAAACGTTGCTATATTAAAATTTTAAACTGTCGAAGTTGACGAAAAACCGTCGGCTAGCCGTCGCTAACCGTTTTGATGTCGCCAACGGTAAACCGTCGCTAAGTAGTCGCTAAGCAACGAACTAGCGACGGATTTGTTTTAGCGACGAGGTTGTTTCCGACAAATTTATTCAGCCAGTATCCGTCGGTAATCCGTCGGTAATGTCAATTAGCGACGGATTAGCGACGGACACGGCCATCGCTAAATCGTTGTATTTTAGTAGTGGATTTAAATTACACGGAGGATGCTATTTTTCGTGTATAAAAACACGGAGAATGTCATTCTTCTTGTTAAATTACACGGATAATGGAATTCTATGTGTTAAAATGCATGAGAATGACTATTCTCCTTGTAGTTTAACACGGAGAATATTATTCTCCGTGTTAAATTATATGAAGGATGCCATTCTTCGTGTACAAAAATATGGAGAATGTCATTCTTCTTGTTAAATTACACGTTTAATGATATTCTCCGTGTTAAAACGCATAAGAATGACTATTCTTCGTGTAATTTAATACGGAGAATGTTATTCTCTTTTTTAAATTACACGGAGAATGGTCATTCACAGTGTTAAAACGCATTAGAATGACCACTCTCAGTTTTAAATTACATGTTTAATGCATTCTCCATGTATAAAAATATAGAGAATATCATTCTCCGTGTTAAATTACACGGAGAATGGCTTTCTCAATGAGTGTGAGGGGTGGTGGGACTTTGCATTTTCCTTAATGACTGTCTTTGAAGAAGTCTTAATTGCCACCTTCTTTCTTGAAGGAAGTCGAGGAGTTTGTGGCATGGCATCCACTTGTAACGAACCTATTAAATGAGATTCATTATGCTGACTATTAGGTTCATCTGCATTTATTGGCCAATATGACCTATAAAAAGGGGTTTCTTGAGGAGCAATCTCCATCATCTTCATAGCATTCCCATTATGCACGACCCTGACTTAGCTTTAAGAGGACCCTAGCCTGACATTAGTTGGCTGTTGGCTGTGGATCTCTTCGTTCAAAGTAGTTATGTCTGTAAGCCCACTTCCCGATTTTTTATTTTTTACTATATTTTTTATTTGATTAAGATTTACTTTTATGGTCATTTGGACCTTAGTAAGCATTATTTAGCTATTATATAGTTTATCATAATTTTTAGATATTTTAGATAATTTTTAAATATATATTTTGTGAAGATTTATATATTTTATTGAATTTCAAGATTTACCATATGGCCAATCAGAGTTATTTTTGGGACCCAGTATTTTATTTAGGTCCTAGAACCTCAAAAACTATTTCCTAAATTTTATGGATTTTTTTGGTATTTTCTGGAATTACTTTGATAATTAAATATAGAAAAAACCTATTTTCTAGGACTTCTAAAATTCATTGTACTAGCCTAAGAGCAAATATTGACCCCAAATATTTTTCTAGGGTTCATTATACTATTTAATATTTTCTAGAATTTTTCCATAATTTTTTGGAATTTTTATGTATTTATTTATTAAGGTTTATATATTTTTAAAGGCTTCTAATATTTATTATGAGGCCATTTGGGACTAATATGAGGTAAAGTATTTTTATTTTTATTCTAGAAGGTTAAATATATTTTCTACAATTTTTTACAATTTTTTAGGAATATTTAGGATTTTATTTGAGTTTATTTGGACTTAAAATAATTTTTAAATGATTTTCTGAATTAAATAAATAATTATCCGGTCATTCACCAGGGGGGCCCACCTGTCGGTGCCAACTGCTAGAGTAACCGCCTCTTTCTCTCTCATATATATATATATCTTATAGTATTTCGTAAACCCTAATATTCACTTGGCCGTTTTGAAAGAGTTGCTCTATGGAGATCCCGACTTCACAGAGTGATTTCCGTCAATTCCGACGTAATTTTTGTAGAAGTATGGAATTTCAGAACCAGAAATCCTATGCGCCTAACATTACATGTGCCAGGGAGCTCAGATGAAGTGCTTGGCACAGCAAACAGCAAAAGCATAGACATTAAAAGAATATTTTTATTTCATATAAAAGTCTATTACATGTCTGAAAAAGGCTGTACAAAGGAGAATTTCTACAAAGAAAAGACCCTAAGTCTATAACTAGGCACAGCAACCACCATGCGCTCTCAGTTTGGCGCATCACTTCAGCGTCTCAGCCAGGCGCATCCCTTCAGCAGCTCAGTTATGTGCATCCCTTCAGCGTCTGAGTCAGGCGCATCATGAAGTCTCGGCATATGCGCCTTACTTTGACCCGATCAAATGCTTCGACTAATGAAGCATTTATTGAGCAGAACGAGGGCGGGCAATCAACCCCCTAGCTGGAAGAAGAGCTCTCCAAAGCCCCAAGGAAGAGGAGAGCACCGCAATCGACCAGCGGCTAAAGGAGCAGCTTTCAACACAACCAAAATGGGCAACACCCACTCTAGCAGGAGGAGGAGCTCTCCCAAAGCCCAAGGAAGATGATCGGAGCACCACAATTCCGATCTGCGGCTCTTCCAGCATAACGGAGACGAGGCTCGAGCATCCCGATCTTTGGATGCAACATGCACCTTTCGCCTGCCTCAGAAGCCCTCGACTCCGACTTTTGGATGTAACAGTCACCTTCAAGTGCATCAACGAAGACAATGCGTCACATCTTCACCCTCGGGAGCATCTCGTCAACAGAATGTGCTCGAGCAAACAAGTTCATTTCGGGAGGACGTGAGAGAACGAGAAGCAAACTCTCACCTTGCCACTATTTATAGGTCGGGCAAATCAAACCCATGCGCCAAGTGGCTGGCTCTCCGAATCTCGTGTAATGAATTTGCATTAATGGTGATGAACCTGACGCTTCGAATTCAGCCAAGTCAAAAATGGCTATTTAAAGCACTCGAAGAACGTAACAGTCGGACCAATAAAGACGCAAACGGATGCGCCAGTCAGACCGCGCATCATACTGACGTGCCCATCAGCACCAAGCACCTTAAAAGGATGCGCCCATACGTCCCCATGCGCCTAGTGGAACGCAGATCGACGCGCCCAGCAGCCAGTCCCCGAGGACTGAACAGTTGACAGCTTTTTCAGAAAATGCAGAGTCGCCGACGTCAGCATCATCATTACTTTTCTACTGTGGTAACAAGCCACGTAGCCGCCCAACCATTTCGCATACACCTCCGCAGCCATGCGCCCAAATCTCTGCATGCGCCTCAAAAGCCATGCGCCTCAGACTTTTCACTGATCCCTAAAGACAGAAGTCAAGTCACTACTGAAGCCCCGCATGCGCCTCAAAAGCCATGCGCCCAGACTGGTTCGTGACTCCTAAAGGTTACAAGCCAAAGTCTACTCATGCGCCCAATCCCAGACGCATCCTACCAGATCACTTCCCTCCAAATCCGAGATCTTCGAGCCATGGACCTACGACACGTGTCCTTTGACTCGATTCAGCCTATGAAGGAGTGCTAATCACCCAAGATCTCAACAACTGAAAGATCCTCTCCATTACTACGTGTCAGCTCGGCCGCAGCCCACAAAGGCAACAAGAAGGGTTCAACTCCTCAATCAGAGCGCATCGCCCATGCGCCTCCATCAGCAATCACCATGTGGCGTCCCCACATACAGGCGCATCCTAAATATGTGCGCATGAGCAGCCAGCCTGCAAGCTATAAATAAAGGGATCATTTCCTTCTTCCACACTTACGAACACACACACAGAGAGGCAGATACAGACACTCAACGTATTCTTCCTCTCCGCAAGCTCCAGCACCCAGAGCAACTCAGACCTTCAGAGAACCGAAAACCGTCGTCAGATCGTCAACGGAGTCAACGCATTACCACTCGCTCCATCAGCACAAGGGACCCAGATAAACAAAAGCGTACTCCTAGGACTACATCTAAGTCCTATATTGTAGCATTGTTCTGTTTGTAATTAAAATTGCAATCAAAAGATTTTAATGGCAAACAAGCTGGCGACTCTGCTGGGGACCTCTTTCTCCTCCACCGAGAAAGCTATGTCGCAATCCGACGACGTGAAGGTGGGCTCCTCCCACAAGACGCTGGTCGTACGCCTCAATCAACAGACGTATGAGGAGTCCATCTCTGAAGGCAGCACAAGTCCTTCGAAGCGGCTGCCGAAGCCGAAGAAGACTCGCCAAGTCTGGGTGCACAAGGTCGATGCCTCTAGCACCACCACCGAAGGGGATGCGCCGATGCAGCTTACCCTTCCTGCTGACGTCCTCAGCAGCCAAGATGCGTCAACCGATGCAGCGCATCTCTCGAGGAAACGTGCGGTTGACCACATTCCCCAGCCATCTCCCTCTCAGACGAGGAAGATGCATCGACGGAGCAGGGACACAGCTAATGCCCTACGCATCACCTCTGATGCGCCACAGAAGGTCTCTGTCTTTAACAGACTCACTCGCTGTCGTAGCGAGGAGAATTTATACTCTGAGTACTATGCACCCCAGCAGGCTGGTACGAAGAAGTCCAAGGCAGCACGGGCCATGCGCCTCAAACGTGCTATGCCGGCAGCAAACCAGAAGCATGCGCTCACAATCATGTGCGCTGCTGATGGTAAGCTGTATAAGGTCAACTCGGGTGCTTCTGTGCCAGAAATGAGCCAACCTTCAAAGTCCTTGTCTCACTTGGGCACATCTGCTGCGTTCGCAACCAAGTCGAACAAGGCAAACCCTGTGGTCTTGAACTCCCGTGCCTCCATTGGTTGTGCGTCTGAGTCTCGTTCAAGTCACTTTAAATGTTGTTCCCCCACTACTGATCTGAGCGCATATTTTGCGTTGGATCAGGGGGCGCAATATTCACTTGACCACCCTGGTGCTTGGCCTTGCCATGCGCCTGATGGGGGTGCGAAGGTGGCACTCTCCTCCAACGATCTGCGTAACGTGATCACTCATAAATGCCGATCAGGAGAGTCGACTGACAAGCACAATGCACCCCTCACAGGACACACCTGTGCTGTAGTCACCATCAACTGTTGTTACAAAATAGCAGTCCCACCACCAAGGCAGTCCGTGTTACTGCGGCTGCAATAATCAACACCCCTCCGACGTCGCCTCGGGAAGAAGGTATCAATTGAAGAGGGGCCAGATCTAAAGGTTGCTTCATGCAACATAATCTCTAACTCCTCGTCAATCCGAAAGACGACTTGCAATTCCTCGTCCTTGTCCAAGAGCCAGCCGAGGAAAACCAAGACAACTGTCCCGTCCTCTGGAGTGTTTGAAGGCACTCGGGGGAGAAAGAAGATCTTGGAGGAAGCAGGGGGTAGTCAAGCCCTTGTTGATCCTCTTTCTGAAGACGAAGATGTCCTCCAGAGCACAGCTGGGGTGGATCTTCATCCTGGAGACGAAGTCAGCCTCCCGGACATAGCTGGGGGTAGCCAAGCCCCTAGGGATCTTCATCCTGGAGACGAAGTCAGCCTCCCGGACGTAGCTGGGGGTAGTCTAGCCCCTGTGGATCTGCGTCTCGAAGACGAAGAAGTCCTCCAAGACAGAACTGGGGGTAGTCAGGCCCTTGCTGATACTTCTCCCGAAGACGAGGATGTCCTCCAGAACGTAGCTGGAGGTAGCCAAGACGAAGCTCCGGGGGAAGTTTCTCTTCTACAAGAGAGCGAGGCCGAAAGCGAAGCCTCAACTGATCCATCCACCTCCAATTGCGTCATGATGGTGTACATGACAGAAGCTGGTGATGCGGAGTCAGATGCGCCGTCAGCAAATCTTGTCCAGCGCATGGATACCTTGGAGAGAGGACTCAAAACCCTCTCCGCCTCCATGCAAATACTGACTCAAGCAGTGTTTGAGATACGGTCAGCTTTGGCCAGGGCACCGTCTACTGGTCCTGACCCCGGGGCCAATGGAGAACCAAGTGTACCCCTTCAACGGGTATCCTTGGATACAGATCGCCGCGAGGCACCTCGGACGTCGGAGCTGTCAAATGGTCAACTCCAGGCTGTACCACCATCTCCGACTCCCAGCTCCACATAAGACGTGATGGAGATGATCAGGGACTTACGAGAACGCTTCGAGTCAAAGAATAGACATAAGGAGCGCCAGAAGATGGGGATCCCCCAACTATATCCCCTCGAATGAAACAAAGTTGTTTATCCTCCCAAGTACAAACCACAAACATTGATGCCATACAACGGGAAGGACTCTCCACGCCGCTATCTGATGTTCTTCCAGTCTCAAACGGGACATCTCCCAATGGAGGACGTACTACTCACCAGCATATTTGTCGGGGCACTGAATTGAGTGGCTTACGACTGGTACTGCAGTCTCTCCGACAACTCCATATCTTTCTTTGACGACTTGACGCGTCTCTTCCTCGATCGTTTCTACGATGGAGGGAAGGACATGACAATGGCGTCCCTCATAGAGATACGTCATAAGGAGAAGGAAACAGTTCGAGGATTCATCGAACGGTTCCGACAAGCCTGCTTCAGACTGCCCCCGGGTATGCCAGAACATGCACTTCTTTCCTCCTGCAGCATGAACATGCTTCCTGCGATCAAACTCTGGCTCCACTCCACTCCTCCTCCCGACTGGAGTTTCTTGATCATCGAGGCCGAAGCAGCAGAAAAGAAGGCGTCCAATGGTCGTTTTCAAGGAGTCAATTTTCCTGCCTTTGAGGACAAGGAAAAATGGCCTGCAGCCAACAACCCGGGACGAGAGACGAAGGAAAAGCGGGCATTGACTATCAATGCCTCCAAAGGTGCATCAGCACCTACTCAGAAGCCTCCACTTGTACCAAGGCCAAAGGAGGTTTATTCTTTCAACGATGAAGACACCCTGCAACTCTTCGAGATATTGAAGCAGGGTAACAAGATCAAGTTGCCGAACCCAAAGCATCCCGACGAGGTTGGAAAAGTGGACAATCCGAGGTACTGTCACTACTATCGGTTTGTCGGACATCCAACTAAGGACTGCTACGTCCTCAAGAACTACATCCAACGCATGATCAATGCGGATGTTATCTCCATCGACTACGAGGAGAAAACGGTCTCGGCCAACCTGGTGTCACTCTAATTTGGCACCTTGCCGCCAACCACAACACAAGATGGCATCGTCCCCATCCCAAAGGCGACAATGGAGGTGGTCAATCTACCACCTACTCGTGACAACGTGAGTGGACTCATCCCACTCACCACATCTCGGGGAGAGGTCTGATGGGTTCATCCTGATCTCGTCTCCGAGGTTACTCAACCGGAGGTACGCTCTGCCTCCAAAACTAAGGACAGGAAGATCAAGTCTTGCCGCATGGTCTCTTTCTTTGCGGAAGAGACACTTCCCGTACAGACGCGTTCACATCAGAACGTCCAACCTGACGAAGCTGCCGTCGAGGTGGTGCCTGTCACGCCCCGACCCGAAAAATCGCTCGTCCTCGCTAGATTTCACCCGAATCATCATCCTCGCTGGGGCGTGATGCCGCACGAGCCTGGAGTTACGCTCGTGCAAGGCAAGATAACAGTTCACATAGTGATTATCTCAAATTCGTAACATAAGCAGCAGAAGGAAACAAAATATAACATAAGAATCTCTTTTATTGATTTTGAACTGAAGATTACAAAGGCTTTGAATCGCCCAACTTAACATGCTAATTGGCTACAACGCTCATGATCTCTCTAGCTCACAAAGGATTACATTGTTCCATACATTATGCCTCTTTATAGCCAACAAGTAGTCTTCGGCCGAACATCTCCATGTCGCAAGTCCGAACGCCTATGCGGTAGCTCCTCTTGAACGCCAAGGACTCCATGCCTCGGTACGTCCAAGCCGAGCTCCGTCCCGAGCCGAACATACCTGAACCTGTACATAAACTAGTAGGGGATTAGTGCTTTCGTCCTCGCTACGCACTGATCAAAACCCGCTCGCACCCAAACCAAACACTTAATCATTTAGTGAAACATGCATCTTAATTTGTGATCTTTCTATTTAGCCTTAGGATCGGTTTCATGGCAATATTCAGCATAACGACTTAATATGAATATGTCCACATCCCGTGTTCCTGCAGTAGATACAGTTAGGCATAATAGGAACATAAACATAGTGATCGTGCACATCCCGTCCCATTTCCTTAGCCTGCAGTGGTTAGAACTTAACATAAGAATCATGCAACTCACGCATTGTTCCAATCATAAACTTAGACAATGCATAAGGGTCGCAGGCCCTGCGCCTGCACCTAACTCTCATCTCAGCCCACCGGCCCTATCTATATGAAGGTCACGGTATTTCGTACCGTAATGGACTTGGCATCTCTTATGTGTAAGCCTACAATCGCTTCGATACGGGTTGCTAGCCCAGTATCCGAAGGATCCCAAACTTACGGATATCACAGCTTATTACAGCACTGGACGATTGTAATCCGCCCGAATGTTGTACACCATAAATACCACACATAATTCCCTCCTAGGCCGAACGGTCCCGGTGCCCCGGCGTAACCGTCCGAGGGAAGCCGCACCCGTGCACGGGCCATCCGAGTTCATTGACCATGCAATACGTACCATAGCATGCAAATCATATCTTTCCAACCAATCCTCCGTTCCATAAACATAGTCGCGCACCATAACATATTCATGTCTCATAAACATAATCTACCATCCATATGGGGAGCTCCGTCGACGTTATGCTCCCAACACATCCATATTGATGCACGACGCCCAACGGCTTAGTCATCTCGTACTCATATTCAACGCGTACCATTCGTAGGTCATTCTCATAGTCTAGTTCCATATTTACTTAGTCTTTTCGTAGCATAAGTGCCCGAGGGCACGCTCAGCACATAATCAATGTTCTACGCATAGTGTTCAATGTTCTCGGAAGCGTGCACGTGATGCACATCTCAATATCATCTTTCAATGTTCTACCATCATTGTCCTACCGCGACTAGTACACTTGATGCACGTCGCCTCAATTGTTCGATTGTTCAATGTTCTATCTTAGTGTTCAACACATACTTGGACCTTTCGTCGTCGAGCCACGCTCGCTTATTTTAATGGTAACTTACGCACGCATACAAGGATATATTTTATTAGACGTGAAGGAATAGGGAGAGAGAGTCAAGAACCCGCCCACCTTAAGCCGATACGCCTTGTCGTTTTGCCGATTGAAGCGGCTCGCTTCCATAACTTGGTCGCATAGCTAACTCTCGGACTTAGCTATTCCTTTGCACTACTTGGTTGATTTGGCCTATCATGCCCATGCCACAATCCGTTGCAAGGCCACGATTTGGTTTTGCGGACACTTCACTGCATAAGGCAAAATGTCGACCTCTTATCGTCCAGCGTAAAAGCATAGCCTGCACACCAGATCAACTAAAATCAGCACTTGCTCAAACGGGACTTATCATTTGCATCGATTTTGATTCATAGATTCTAACCGACTCAAAGCTTACCTTTGGCCAACGTAACTCTCGCATCAATTCGCATCGATACCTCATCGGGTCAACGCAACTCTTCGAGTCAACGACTCATCGTAATGCTCCGTGCGGAGCGGGACATTACATAATATACCACTCAAAATCAGGTTCGTCCTCGAACCGAAACCAATTTTTAAGCCAAGTGTCCCGCATAGATCGTTTCACGATCTCGTGCTACTATCGTTGAATCATACAACTTAGTTTGGATCATACACATATTTTAGGCGTCCCACCAATATATGCATTTCAGCCAAGCTCAGTTGTAGGATATCGGGACAAAGCTAAAATGCTCAACTTAAATCCTCAAACACCAATCATTCCGTATTCGACTTAGTCAGATCTTAGCGCATATCCTTAGAATCTTGCGTGCAACCATCCTCGTATATAACTTAATTCAAAACCATAACTTCGATCTCATAAGTCTTTCGACAGCCGTCTAACGCATGCATTACATCAAGTCATTGCGGATCCGATCGCAATAATTCTCTGCAACGCCTATTCGCCCAACCGTTTTTTATCTCTCACATAACTCAAGTCTTTCATCTAGTCATTCATAAAATTGGCCTTAACGACATGGACTAAGTCCACATGTTCAAACTTTTCTTGCCTATCATTCGCACTAAGTCTCGCTCGCAACTATCCATATGTGATTCAAATTCTCTCGCTCTATCCACGCATTGCATCTGGGGCTACCCCCGCTAGGTAACTTATCCAGGCATCATGCTCGTGCTCTCCCGACACAAGAGGTCAACTTGAGTCTACGATGCTCAAAGGCAACAATCTTTCCGACCAAAGGTCTCTTTCGATACGCCTATCTTCGATTCTCGACCGAGTACGAATACTTCACTCAATCTTCGATTCAATCCCGACTAGTTCGTTTCGTAATATCGATAGCGCGCTCAACACACATAGCCTAACCGTTACTCAAATCTACCTACGCCACAACTCTTAGAGTCGTTCTACTATCCGTCGCTCTCGTGCATTGCAGAATTCTTGCAATCGCCTTATCGCTTCGCTATGCTAAGCACGTTCCTTGACATCTATTCGGTCATCGACCAACCAAGTCTACTTACGTACTCATTCGATCAATCATAACTCTTCTAACCATATCGATCCCGTCGAAGGCTGCTAGCTTCCAAAACGCGATACTCACCCGCTTAGACGTATCCTCAACATGCACTACATCATTCCTTATCTTCGACCAAATTTCTTATGCGACTTCATTGGGTCATCCTATGGGACTTCAACTTTCATTTGATTTGGCGGTCAAGTCTTCTAGGGTCATCTGCCCCGAAACTACGCTCGATAATTGAAGATCATCAACGAGGGACAGTTACAACGAACCATGCTATATCCTATCGCGGAGCCAAATCAATTCCCGACAATTCCTATGAGACCTTATCCTTTCTGACATAATTTACTCATCCACAATTCATCTACTCTCGCGCAACTGATGCGCCGTTAACTACTCGAATCACACGTATATTACCGTCAACACTATCAAAATCGAGCAACATTTGTTCGCCTCAGTACGAGTCCATCTACTCACGGTCGTTGTCTGACACACTCTAGGCTTATCACACAATCCTCAATTCCACCTTCGCATCAAACCACAAATCCATATCCAATTTGCCACGCCTTGCAAGTTCGATCATCCCCACTGGATGAATCACCATACCAGTGCTCACGCAAAATGATCGTCCAAATTTGACGTGGCGCATGTGCGAGGCTGGTGTTGTGCTCGTTCAAGACAAGAATATCAACATAGTGGTGATCTACGAAGAAATCCTAACACTTTTATTTTTCCTTCAAGTAATATCCATTTTCTCTCAATTTCTCGAAGCGTTCCTATCATTGTCATCCAAATCGGCATCAACTTAACTTGCATCTTATTCATCCAACAACAATGCTCAACATAATTTTTGTTCATTTGATCAGAGTATCTCCGAGTTATTGCATATCGTCTTTGATACGCCTCAATACCATCGTCGACATGCATAACTTGAACATCTTCCTCTCTCGTAAGCTCAAACTCGTTGCAATTATTACCATTATCCGAACTCGAATACGCACCAAGTCTTACACACATCAAGATTCATTTTGTTGTAACTATCTATCATCATCACGACATAATTTCCAATTCACATTTTTCATTCTCATATCCCTAACTCGTACTTCCAAATCGTGCTACCGACTTATCGCACTAACTCGAATTCGTTCGAACGATTCCTTCGTACTTACTCAACACGTTCTGAAGAAGTCTTCATACTAACTCAACATAAGTTCGACCGGGTCGACTATTTCCTCGACGTGACATTCTTTCGCTATGCTCAGCCTATCGTCCGACTTACGCTTAACGACTCTCATCCGACGCATCATCCATAGATGCAACTTCTCACATAAATATTCAACTCAATTCATCGAAGCACACTAGCATCGACTTCCATCAAGTCATTCCAACTTCGAGTCTCGGTACTACTTCGTCCGTTGAGGACAAACATATCGTAACAACATAATCGTCTAGACGAAATCTATCGCAAGTCACCAAACGGCTTAACATAGCTTATCGCTAAGTGGTATCCCATATACCACTCAGGATCGAGCCTATCGTTATCGATACAATACTTTGCTACACTTGCTCGTACAAGTGGTATTGCATATACCACTCGAAATCGAGTCATTACTCGACATTACACTCCGTATAGGTCCGACATCTATTCCTCAATCAACTATCCCGTATGGCGATCTTTCCGATCCCAGCTCTAGCGTTCTTCTTACTCGAGTTGGCACAACAACTGAACCAACATGATAGTCATCCACTTAAGTTTGACATACATTCGATCTAACCGTACCATGGCGATCATATCGATCACACCCGTAATATTTGGCTAACATATACGTTCGCCTACTCAACTCGACTTAGCGACTAACTCGACTCGTTCAAATCACATCCACAATTTTCCAATCTCGCTCATTGTAGCTCGTGCAACAATTTTCTCTCGATACTTAAGGTCATTGCTCTGTCTCGTCCAACATATCGCTATCCATCTGCATAGCCATACAACACGCATCATACCCTATCGACTCGTTGTACCGATGCAACGAATGATCCACGACTTGCTGCACTCCGTGCAACCGACAACACATAACCGTTTGCATAGCAACATAACATGCATCGCCTCACATATCGACCCGTTGCACTTAGTGCAACCAACAACACATATCTCCTCGCACTTCGTACGACCAACAACACATAACTCCTCGCACTTCGTGCGACCAATATTCCATATCTCGTTGCACTACGTGCAACCAACGTCTACAACTTTATTGCACTTCGGGAAACCATAATCTCAAAACACGTTGCACTTCGTGCAACCAACATTCCATAACTCGTTGCACTTCGTGCAACCAACACTCTCCGATGGCACCCGGAGATAGCGTGATAGTCACGACATACTTGTGGCAGACGTATACACTTAATATAGACTTATTGTATGGAACATTCAATGTAGCGTCGAGAAGATCCATGAGCCATGCGGTTGCGAAAACAACTTAGAGTCAACTGAATTCGATAGCGAAGTAACTGAGGATCAAAGAGATTCATGCACGGTCCAAAGGATGGAACTGCTCTGATACCAACTTGTCACGCTCCGACCCGGGAAATCGCTCGTCCTTGCTAGATTTCACCCGAATCATCGTCTTCGCTGGGGCGTGATGGCGCACGACCCTGGAGTTACGCTCGTGCAAGGCAAGATAACAGATCACATAGTGATTATCTCAAATTTGTAACATAAGCAGCGGAAGGAAACGAAATATAACATAAGAATCTCTTTTATTGATTATGAACTGAAGATTATAAAGGCTTTGAATCGCCCAACTTAACATGCTAATTGGCTACAACGCTCATGATCTCTCTAGCTCACAAAGGATTACATTGTTCCATACATTATGCCTCTTTATAGCCAACAAGTAGTCTTCGGCCGAACATCTCCATGTCGTAAGTCCGAACGCCTATGCGGTAGCTCCTCTTGAACGCCAAGGACTCGATGCCTCGGTACGTCCAAGCCGAGCTCCGCCCCGAGCCGAACATACCTGAACCTGTACATAAACTAGTAGGGGATTAGTGCTTTCATCCTCGCTACGTACTGATCAAAACCCGCTCGCACCCAAACCAAATACTTAATCATTTAGTGAAACATGCATCTTAATTTGTGATCTTTCTATTTAGCCTTAGGATCGGTTTCATGGCAATATTCAGCATAACGACTTAATATGAATATGTCCACATCCCGTGTTCCTGCAGCAGATACAGTTAGGCATAATAGGAACATAAACATAGTGATCGTGCACATCATGTCCCATTTCCTTAGCCTGCAGTGGTTAGAACTTAACATAAGAATCATGCAACTCACGCAACGTTCCAATCATAAACTTAGATAATGCATAAGGGTCGCAGGCCCTGCGCCTGCACCCAACTCTCATCTCAGCCCACCGGCCCTATCTATATGAAGGTCACAGTATTTCGCACCGTAATGGACTTGGCATCTCTTATGTGTAAGCCCACAATCGCTTCAATACGGGTTGCTAGCCCAGTATCCGAAGGATCCCAAACTTACGGATATCACAGCTTATCACAGTACTGGACGGTCGCAATCCGTCCGAATGTTGTGCACCATAAATACCACACATAATTCCCTCCTAGGCCGAACGGTCCCGGTGCCCCGGCGTAACCGTCCGAGGGAAGCCGCACCCGTGCACGGGCCATCCGAGTCCATTGACCATGCAATACATACCATAGCATGCAAATCATATCTTTCCAACCAATCCTCCGTTCCATAAACATAGTCTCGCATCATAACATATTCGCGTCTCATAAACATAATCCACCATCCATATGGGGAGCTCCGTCGGCGTTATGCTCCAACACATCCATATTGATGCACGACGCCCAACGGCTTAGTCATCTCGTACTCATATTCAACGCGTACCATTCGTAAGTCATTCTCATAGTCTAGTTCCGTAGTTACTTAGTCTTTTCGTAGCATAAGTGCCCGAGGGCACGCTCAGCACATAATCAATTTTCTACGCCTAGTGTTCAATGTTCTCGGAGGCGTGCACGTGATGCACATCTCAATATCATCTTTCAATGTTCTACCATCATTGCCCTACCGCGACTCGTATACTTGATGCACGTCGCTTCAATTGTTCGATTGTTCAAGGTTCTATCTTAGTGTTCGACACATACTTGGACCTTTCGTCGCCGAGCCACGCTCGCTTATTTTAATGGTAACTTACGCACGCATACAAGGATATATTTTATTAGACGTGAAGGAATAGGGAGAGAGAGTCAAGAACTCGCCCACCTTAAGCCGGTACGCCTTGTCATTTTGCCGATTGAAGCGGCTCGCTTCCATAACTTGGTCGCATAGCTAACTCTCGGACTTAGCCATTCCTTTGCACTACTCGGTTGATTTGGCCTATCATGCCCATGCCACAATCCGTTGCAAGGCCACGATTTGGTTTTGCGGACACTTCACTGCATAAGGCAAAATGCCAACCTCTTATCGTCCAGCGTAAAAGTATAGCCTGCACACCAGATCAACTAAAATCAGTACTTGCTCAAACAGGACTTATCATTTGCATCGATTCGATTTATAGATTCTAACCGACTCAAAGCTTATCTTTGGCCAACGTAACTCTCGCATCGATTCGCATCGATACCTCATCGGGTCAACGCAACTCTTCGAGTCAACGACTCATCGTAATGCTCTGTGCAGAGCGGGGAATTACAGTGCCTCCTTGCACCGTCCCTGCTGCCCAGGAAGAGGGCCCATCCAGGCCTCCAGCAGCCAATAAACAGAAGCATGTAGAGGCCCATTTCGATAAGCCTCTGCGAAAGGAGAATGCTTCGGGGCTAGCCAAGCCCCACAACTTCGATATACTGGCACAACTTGCCAGTACTCATGTCCGCCTATCTCTGTTTGAGCTCCTTCGTCTTTCTAATGACACTTACGAAGCTCTTTGTGAAGCCCTGAGGGATGCTGAATCCTTCATCAGTCAGGTCAAGCAACCTGAGGATACCCCGACCATATGTGCACACTACCATTGTGCGAATGAAGTTATCCCTAACATAACCTTCACCCAACAAGACATGCTGCTCAAGCACAACCGACACAACAGGCCACTGTATTACACAGGGTATGTCGATTCCGTCAAGGTGAAGCGGATTCAGATCGACCCAGGGTCTTCCCTCAGCATCATCCCGAAGACGCTGCTCTCAACACTGGGGATCCCAATGTTCCGACTGGCGTCCTCCAATACGACAATCAGCGGCTTCAATGCTAGCAAAAGCAAGCCGCTGGGCAAAATACGGCTAAAGTGTCATATCGGTAACCTCAGAACCGAGGTGACTTGCTATGTCGTGGACGCCGACGTCAACTACAACCTCCTACTAGGCCGTCCGTGGCTACATGAGTACATGGTAGTGCCATCTACACTCCACCAATGTATGAAGTACGTGTCCATCAATGACATCATTCGGACAGAGTTCGCGGACATTGACCCTTTCAAGGGGGTCGAAGCCTACTTCACCGATGCTACCCTATACAAGTCACTCGACGAAGGGGAAGCCAACGGCACTGATGATGAAGCAGAAACAGTGGCAGAGCCGGACATGGAGCCAGAGATGATTCCCGATGCTCCTTTGATGATCCGACTCAAGGGGAAACCGCCTCAGATGCTGCCTCCCATGACCATCAAGCTACCTAGAAAAGCACCGGCTTCTCTAGGTAGAGCACCTACTGAAGCTCCCTTGAAGATACGGCTCAAGGGAAAGCCGCCTCAAACATCGGCTCCCCTTGTGGCAAAACTTCAAGGGAAGGCACCAACCACTGAAGGCGCAGTTGAGGCACCTTTGAAGGTGCGTCTTAAAGGCAAGCCTCCGCAATCATCCGTCTCATCCAAGCTGCCGGAGAAGGCCCACATAGCCCTCTCGGACCCCAAGATCAAAGCTGCGGTGGACTCTCCCGATCCAACCCCAGTACTCACAGATGAAGAGCTAGGGGAATATATATCTGCTGATGTAGATGCACCCTCTCTGGACAATGTAATCCCGCGGGACAAAATCTCGTGTTTCATCAATAATAGAGTGTCTTTCAATTATTCTAGTCTTCCATATTGGAATGCCATGTATACATTAGATAACGCTCTACGGTCGTTGCAAACACAAATAACGACCGTCCATCATGTAAATCGAGTAGTCCCGTCCTAAGGGGTCCGTTTTGTAGTCCCACCGCAGAATCGAGACAAAGAATCCATCATCTTCGGCAAAGTCGAGCGTCATCAAGACCTTCCGCCACTAGAGCCAGAACCAGATACCGACAGAATACAAGTCTATCGGTACACGAACAAGGCAAAGTACCTCATCCAAAAGATGGGTTACGATCTAAAAAGCAACAAAGGCCTGAACTACGGCAAGGGTCGACGTCTTCCTCTCCTGCTCCCAATACCTAAAGGAAAGCCGCAGGACTACTATCATCGAACTCGACGGGGGGTGGACTATGTCACGTCGCTGGCAACTCCAGAGAGTTCGAAGGCAGAAGAAGTAGAACATTCTCATTCATCTGAAGCATCAACTTGGGATTCTGATACCAGTATCGGCTCAGTCTTCAAGAAGGTGCTATCAGCCAACATAACATCTGCACAATCTCAAGAAGATGAAAACGAAGACCAAACGCCAGAATTCTTCGAGGAAGAACCTTGGGCTCAATGCCTAGGAGCACAGTGGGATTCTCGTTTTGAGTTACGCGACCCCTACCGAAGACGAAGTCGAGCAGATCGACCTTGGGGATGGATCTTCTTCCAAATCTATCTTCATCAACAAGAGTCTAAAGGGACCAGACCAAAAATCTTTAATCCAAATGGCTAAAGAATATATCGACGTCTTCGTCTGGAGCTACGAAGATATGCCGGGACTTGATCCCCAGATCGCGATACATAGGCTTCACATCTTACCTGATACCAAGCCTATAAAGCAACAACAGCGACGTTTTCGTCCTGACATCATGAACGCTATCGATCAAGAAGTAGACAAACTCTTGACCAGCAGGTTTATCCGTGAAGAGCAACATCCCGACTGGGTTGCCAATGTCGTCCCTATCACCAGAAGAATAGAAAGATATGGGTCTGCATCGACTTCAGAGATCTCAATGCTGCTTGCCCTAAAGTCGAATTCCCACTTCCGACCACCGACGTGATGATCGATAATACATGTGGATTCGAACGCATGTCTTTCATGGACGAGTATTCGGGCTACAATCAGATCAAGATGTTCCCCGACGACGCAAAACACACGTCATTCAGGATTCCGAAGGGGGTCTTCTGCTACACAGTGATGTCCTTCGGCTTGAAGAACGCTGGTGCTACATACCAACGAGCTATGAGTATCATCTTCCGTCAACATCTTCGCAAAACAGTCGAATGCTATGTTGATGACATCGCTGTCAAGAGTCGTCTCAAAGGTGATCACCTACAAGACCTAAAGACAGTCTTCGATCTTATGCGAGCGCATCAACTCAAGATGAACCCCGCTAAATCCTTCCTAGGGATTTCTAGCGGAAAGTTCTTGGGCTTCGTTATCACGGCGAAAGGTATTCATGTCGATCCCGAGAAGACCAAAGCCATCCTTGACAAGGACCCTCCGAAGAACCTCCGAGAACTTCGAGGCCTGCAGGGGCGTCTTGCATACATCCGAAGGTTTATAGCAAACCTTTCCGAAAAATGCCAACCCTTCACCCAGCTCATGAAGAAGGGAGTCTCTTACGTCTGGACAGAAGAATGCCAGAAAGTTTTTGATGATATCAAGGTGTACTTGACGAGCCCACCAGTCCTAGTGGCACCCGTCGCTGGCAAACCCTTTATCCTCGACTTCCGTGCCATGGATCATTCCTTCGGTGCTCTGCTGTCTCAGAACAGCGATGCAGGCTATGAGCAAGCTATCTACTACCTCAGTAGGATAGTACTGATCGGGGCCGAACACCGGTACAACCCCGTTGAAAAGGAGTGTTTGGCTTTGGTATTCGCCATCCAGAAGACTCGCCATTACGTCTTGGGCCAGACAATTCACGTCATCTTCCGAGTCAATCTGCTCAGGATTTTCATGAAGAAGCTATGATCATTGAACTTCCAGCTTAGCTACATGGGTGATCCTGTTAACACCATACAACATGGTGTTCGTTCCACAAAAAGCCGTCAAGGGTCAAGCTCTGGCCGACTTTTTAGGTACACACCCCATCCCAGAGTCCTCCAGACTCTATGAAGACATCCCGGATGAGGTCCAAGAATCAAACGTCACCGAAGAAAGCTACGTCTGGCAGATGTTTTTCGACGGCGCTTCAAGAACAGGCCCCAAAGGCCAAATCATCGTCGGAGTGGGGGTAGTCTTAGTCTCCCCCGATCAGCTGGTCATCCAGCGTGCTTACTCCCTTTCAAGCCGTGCTCCAACAATGTTGTCGAGTACAACGCACTTATCATGGGACTCCAGCTGGCGCAACAGCTGGGGGTGGATCATCTGGAAGCCTACGGCGACTCAAAACTCGTCGTTAACCAGATCAGAGGGCAACACGAAGTTCGCCATGAAGATCTGGTTCCTTACCATGAAGTTGCATTGAACATCATTTTAACCTTCACCAAGTTCTTCATCGAACATGTACCTCGTTTATAAAACCTGGAGGCTGACGCTCTGGCGGGCCTCGCAGCCTCATTGGCAGCGCCCCTCGGGACTCAACACTACGTCACAGAAGTTGGTCCAGACTTGGTTTGTCCTAAAAATAACCTATGCTCACAAATGGCCCATGCCATATCAACAAGTGCTGGTGTTAATGTCCGAGACTGGAGGTTCTCGTTCATCGACTTCGCTGTCTACGAAATTCTTCCAGAAGACCCGAAAGAAGCCGTTTCAGTCAGGAGGCATTCCCTTCGATTCTATTACGATACAACTACTAAAATGTTGTACCGACGCTCCTATGATGGACTTCTTCTTCGATGTTTATCCAACGAAGAAGCAGCCGAAGTCCTTTGAGAAGCTCACGACGGAACTTGTGAGGCCCATCAACCTGGCCCTAAGTTGCAGGATCGACTGCGACGCATGGGGTACTATTGGCCAACCATGGCAGCCGATGCCGTCGACTATGCTAAGAAGTGCCATGCTTGCCAGCTTTATGCCGACTTCATCCATACGCCGTCGGAACCACTACACCCTACGGTCGCCTCTTGGCCCTTCGAAGCTTGGGGCATGGACATTGTAGGACCGATCACCCCTCCTTCATCGAGGGGACACCGCTTCATCCTAGCCATCACCGACTACTTCTCCAAATGGGCAAAAGCAGTTCCACTGGCGAAAGTGAAAAGCTATAGGGTGATCAGCTTCATCAAGCATCATATCATCTACCGTTTCGGGGTACCCCGTAGGATTATCCATGACAACGGTCCACAGTTCATCAGCCATGTTTTCAGCAGATTCTGTAACAAGAATCGCATTCAGAACGTGGCATCAATCGCCTACAATCCGACAGCAAACGGATTGGCCGAGGCGTTTAACAAGACTATCGTTAGGCTACTCAAAAAGGTCATGTCATCCAACAAATGCGACTGGGACGAAAAGCTCGGCGAATACCTTTGGGCCTACCGCACAACGGTACGGACCCCGACGGGCAACACACCATTCTCCTTAGTCTACGAAAGCGAAGCGGTACTGCCTCTCGAGATCCAGATACCCTCATTCCGTATAGCGAACACAAATCAACTCACAGAAGAAGACAATCAACGTCGCCGTCTGTGAGAATTGGAGGCACTTGACGAAAAACGTCTCCTAGCTCAATAGCGCATCGAACTCTATCAAGCCCGTGTATCACAGGCTTTCAACAAGAAGGTCAAGTAGAGGACTTTCCAAGTAGGCGACCTGGTTCTGGTAGTTAGGAGGCCGATGGTGTTGACACACAAAACACTAGAAAAGTTTGATCCCAAATGGGAGGGACCTTTCATCAAAGAGACGGTATACTCAAACGGTGCTTACCGCCTCGCTCGATCAAACAGAGACTTGTTCATGATGCCCATAAATGGCAAGTTCCTAAAGAAGTACTACTCTTGACATCTTTCAGATATGTACTTCCACCTCTACCTAGCAAGGGAGTCAGTGGACCTGATCATCAGAGCTCACATACACCTCCCTTTTTTCACAAAAATCCTATGCTTTCGGAACCCAGTTGTTCCATTGCATTCTATCTCCGGTAGAAGGATAACCACGTCCATATTACCTCTGAGTTGCTCCTATACGCCCTACAAAGCGGAATCTTACGCTCCATAAGACTACATGTTTACCACTTCCACATTACCTTTGAGTAAACATCCTGTACAGACAACCCCTGCGTTGCCGTACATTGATCGCAGAACTTCCATGTCCACATTACCTCTGAGTAGTTCCGCGTATCCCCCCAGAGTCATTCCTACCACGTCCATAACACCTCTGAGTAGGAGGATTCTATCATTTGAACCCCATATTTGCCACGTCCATATTACCTCTGAGCAAACATGTTGGTTCTCTCAAACTTATTATCTGTACCTAACGACCAAGGTACGCAAAAGATAATAGGTCCACACAAATCATCAAGTTCATGACAGCAAAAATAAACACACCACAAAACTCTTTATTCTTTATTTAAAAGTAAGGAATTACATCCCCAGCAGGAGTTGCAAATTACACAAAATAACAAAAAAAAGGAGAGGCTACAATCCCTAAACATCACCAGGATTGGCTGAAAGCTCTTCGATCCGACGCTTTAAGTCTGCCGCCCGAGTCTCTGCGGTCGCCAGGACTCGGCGTTCGGCTTCTTGACGTATCATTTCTATGGCCTCAGGAGAAGTGTTATCCTCATACTTCTCGTCCAACTGTTGTCGCTGCTAGGCCAGGGAAAGAGCCTGACGGGTGAAAGTCGCTTCCTCCTCCATAGATGCTACATGTTCAGCCTGGACTCGCTCAGCATCTAACAAGAGTTGGGCCCGCTGGTCTTCAAGGAGGCAAATCTTGGCATTAACCTCCGCTATACTAGCATCCAATGCAACTCACAACTCCACCTTCTCCTGCGTGGACTGAGATAGCCTCTCCACCGCAGCCTCAGTTTCGGCCACCTCGCGTTCCCAGACAGCCACGATGGCCTGATAAGATGACTCGGTTTCAGCGATCAACTTTGCCTTTTCTGCTTCTATCAGAGCGGAGGGATCATTTAGCTGGATACTCTGAAACTCGAAAAGAAGCTGGTCGAGCTCGGCCACCGATGCCTCCAGAATTTTGGCTATATGGTCATGGCCCTGGTGGAAACGTATCAGACCTATGTGAGGGAGCGCCATGGTTTTTGCCATCGCGAAACTCCCGTTGGCATTCACCACTGCCGATACGCCCCTCTGCAGCATCTTATACACCGCCTCAATGATAAACTTTACATACTCATCTGCATCCGCCAGCACTTGCGGCGTCATAGCAGGAGTTGGAGGAGCTGCTCTAGACGACGGACCAGAAAAAGACCCGCCGGCTTCAATCTGCGAGGCTAAAACCTCAACTGACTCTCCCTCAACAGGGGCTTGAACTTCGCCACTGGCCCGAGGAGCCAAAAGAATGGAAGGAGCCGAGAGGGGCGTCGACATCGTACCCTTTAGAAGGAGCAACAGGGGGTTCCAGCAAACCCTTACCCTTCTCAAGCTCTGAGGGACCACCGACGTCAGGGGCTACCTCCTCCGTCCCCAACACGCTATCAGCAGGCCGTACGGGACCTTCTCCTTCTGGCAAAGCAGCGAGAGCAGCACTTGTTTCCTGACTCGGCTCCCCTGGAGTCAGGCTCGGCGGACGAGTCTCATTCTCAACATCGAATCCCTCCCCGGGGATAGAATCTGTCTCTACCTCCCAATCGACAACCACCTCAGCCTCCGCTGCTGAGTCTGGGGTAGGGCTCGACAACGCTGCAGCCAACCTCCCCTTATTATGATAAGGAGGGGAATCAGCCCTTTCATCTGTCTCAATCATGTCTGTTGCTCCCGCAACAGGCTCACTCATCTCTGGAGGAACGTCATCTGAAGACGACGAACTCCACTCCACTTCCTCATCTGAGCCCCGTATCTGCTGGGTCCTCAATGCCAAAGGCCCCCACGGCGGCTTGCACCATCCCGAAAATGGCTGCATCCTCGGCTTCCTTTCCAACATAATTTGGAGATACTAAAATCTTTGCAGGAACGACATCATCCGGATTCTCCTCCACGGAAGACATCACAATCGGCGAAATACGCTCTTCAGATGAGCCCGCCACCTCCTCTGGTCTTCTAGCACCCGATTTTAGAGTTCGGGGTCTCCTTTTCAGCGGCTCCTACAAAAAGAAAGCATATGTCACAAAAATGGTGGAACTAACCAGACTACGTGGAACATCCTTACCTCCACAGGAGCTGAATCTGTTGACACTGCCGATGACAATGCCTTCTTCTGTCTCTTCGGTGCCGAAGAGCCAGCCTCTGTGTCAGCACGTCTCTTCGGCTGATCGGTCAAGGGCTCTGCCTGACCCCTCCTAGATACGGCAGGGGTACCTCGATAACCCGCCTCTGGCGGGCGGTACGACCGAGCCTTCGCCAACAGGTTCCCAACCGCCTCTAACTGGATGCCGGCAATAAAACTGGTCTCTCGATCATATCCAGGGGGCATGGTGTTCATAGCACAGTAAAATTTGGCATTCGAGAAAAGAATCGGCGACCACGGATTCTGAACAGGCAGCGTAAAGCGAGCTCCGGTGCATCCAACATTATAGTAATGCTAAGCTCGTGCACCGTCCAGCAAACTTCCAGTATACCCTAGGTTAATACTGGGGTTCTCCAACATCAACTGAGCATAGCCGAATTGTCGTACAAAATGGCTCGACAAATATGGTTCCACATTACACTGGTTTATATTCCGATACACCAGATGGGACGGCCGGATGCTTTGCAACCAGCAGAATTCCCATGGAGGCAGAGTGGTGGCATCTTCACCCGAATCTATTAAGTCTTCGTTGGCCTCAAAACCCAAAAAGACGGGACCAACTTTAGTGATCTTCCACCCCTGAAGGTGGGATAAAACTTTCCTGCAAACAGGAACACCAGTATGCAACCAGCTCCTCTGGTAGAAACGGCAGAGGAATGCGTCTTCGGCCCTGTGGTCTTCTTCCGAGCCCGGGCTCATCACGTTGGGATGGTGCAAAATTAACCACCCCATCAAATAATGAAACGGCAGCTCAGCACGAGGAAAGTTGTCATTCCTATATCGTTCATGAATAACATTTCCCACAAATTCTCGTAAACCTCGCAGCAGGTTACACACCATTACGGGGAGTAGAGCCAAGCGACAGCCAAAAACCAACTTCACAGCTGGCAGGATTAAGTTTTGGGTCACCCTCTCCACAGAGCCGGACCCGCCTGAAAAGACATAATCTCGGAGCCGAATCATCAGATATGCAGCCAACACTGCTTTGGACGACATCCCATGAGTAAGGTGCCAGAAACAGCTATAGGAGCATTCGTCCGACTGTCAGTCCTCGTTTTCTCGGGGACTCTTCTCACTTAGCCTGCTCATTTCAGAGAGCACCACGCTACTGGAAAGCGCTGGCGGAGTTGTAAACTGAGAGGGATTCTCGTTGTCTTGCTTAAAGACATAATCTCTCCAAACAGTCACATGAGGCTGTGACCCGTCCTTATCCCTCTTCTGCATATAATAATGATGACTTGCCACTTCTTTGAAGACGGCCATCATCTCCTCTGCTTTGTCCCCCAAGACTTGGAACTCCTCGTTGGTCGGGAAGTATTCCTCATAAGGTTCTGATCCCCAAGGGAGCCTTGACACCTCGTACATTTCATGAAGTGCGAGTCCCAGATCCTCCACCGGAGTGAAAAAAAGTCTCGATCTGGGTGCTAAAAATCTCCAGGAGCACGAGGAACATATGTCTGTTGATGTCGACGCCTGCCTGGGTAGCACGGATTGCGACAGTCAGCCCAATCTCTCAAAGTTCAGTTCGAAACTGCGTCAGAACCCAGAGTGTCGGCTTGTCCCACTTGGAAACATAGTGACACCAACCCTCTACCCGAAATTCACCTTTCGGGTACGACTGCTTCAACGACAGCATACGATTTACAATTGTCGAAGCGCCAAAAGCAAATGTGTTGGTAGGGACGTCACTGTAAATGCTCACAGGACACAGAGTCCGCCAGGTGAAAGAAGGCCCAGCTCGCGCGGTGGCCAAAGTATCCCTCTGATTGGAGGTAGCGTCGATCTTGATGGTGCTTGCCACCGCTCCCCTCCTGAGATGGGGTTAGCTCCCAAGACATCCTCCTCTTGGAAGCAAGACGACAGAAAGTCGTCAGAGGCCATTGACGCTCAAGTTGCTTAACAGTCATATGCACCCCTCTTGCTGTAAAGAACCAATCTTCCTTGATCTTTAACACCTTTATTTCAATAGAAGTAAGGCGGTCCCCAAACAAGAACTCAGGCTTCAAGAAAGTCACGTTAGCAGAGATGGCAGATTTTAAAATGCCGTGCTCCATCATCCTTTGGAGGAACCCATGTTGTTGTTCCCGAATTTGGGTCATTCTCTCGGGAGGCTGATCCAGCATTATGGCAGCTTGGGCAGGATTTATCACTTCTTCGTTATAATCTACTCCCATCTGACAGAGGGCAGCGTCCAGAAGCACTTCATTCAAGAGCGGGACAGTCATTGACACTGTTGGTCAGCAAAAAAAAGGGGCAAAGATTCAGATATGTTAGAAACAACAAAAGAATCTGAGCCACGTTATCATCAGAAGCGCATACCCTGAACCAAGGCTCAGGCGCATCTGAAAAGAAGCTTCGGCGCATCATCAGGGTCTAAACCCATGCGCGTCAGTAGTAAAGCTTCGGCGCATCATCAGGGTCTAAACCCATGTACGTCAGCAGTGAAAGCTTCGGCGCATCATCAGGGTTTAAACCCATGTGCGTCGGCGGAAAAGCTTCAGCACATCATCAGGGTCTAAACCCATGCGCGTCAGCATTAAAGCTTCGGCGCATCATCAGGGTTTAAACCCATACGCGTCGGCGGAAAAGCTTTAGCACATCATCAAGACTCAAGGTCCATGCGCTTCGGCGTATGTGAGTTCTAAAAAAATGGCCTACTCGAGTACAAAAAGATGTGGTAAAGAATGATGAAACCGACCAATCACCGCCGACCGAACGTCGACGGGCGTCCGGGGGACATCATCCGCAGCAGCCTCCACAGGCTCTTTTCTATTGCCTCGTCCTCGGCCAGCACCGCCACGAGGAGTCTTGGGAGCCATTTCGTGAAAGAAGAAGTTAGGGTTTTTTCGAAAGAAGAACTCTAGAGAAGAAGAAAGTAAAATGGAGAAGAACCCTCTCTCTCCATCAGACGCCTATTTATAGGCTTAGGCATACGCAAAAATCGATAAGGAGTGACATCAGCCGTCGCCTCAGGTTCTGTGAAGTGATAACTGCAAATAAATCCAAAAGATCATCATTAATCTTTTTGGTTACTTCGAAGCGTTATCATTTAAATTAACTGAGAGGAGCATGCGCTCCATCACTGATGCACGGAGTAATCATGCGCCCGAACAGTCATGCGCCCCGTTGAAGACACTACCATACTTTTTATTCAAAGTATTCCAAAACTTGACAAAAAGTTTTAAAAACTTTGAAGGGGGTCTTGTAGAAGCATGGAATTTCAGGACCAGAAATCCTATGCGCCTAACATTACATATGCTAGGGTGCTCAGATGAAGTGCTTGGCACAGCAAACAGCAAAAGCATAGACATTAAAAGAAGATTTTTATTTCATATAAAAGTCTATTACATGTCTGAAAAAGGCTGTACAAAGGAGAATTTCTACAAAGAAAAGACCCTAAGTCTATAACTAGGTACAGCAACCGCCATGCGCACTCAGTTTGGCGCATCACTTCAGCATCTCAGCTAGGCGCATCCCTTCAGCAGCTCAGTTATGTGCATCCCTTCAGTGTCTCAGTCAGGCGCATCATGAAGTCTCAGCATATGCGTCTTACTTCGACCCGATCAAATGCTTTGACTAATAAAGCATTTATTGAGCAGAACGTGGGCGAACAATCAACCCCCTAGCTGGAGGAAGAGCTCTCCAAAGCCCCAAGGAAGAGGAGAGCACCGCAATCGACCCGCGGCTAAAGAAGCAGCTTTCAACACAACCAGAATGGGCAACACCCACTCTAGCAGGAAGAGGAGCTCTCCCAAAGCACAAGAAAGATGATCGGAGCACCACAATTCCGATCTGTGGCTCTTCCAGTATAACGAAGACGAGGCTCGAGCATCCCGATCTTTGGATGCAACAGGCACCTTCTGCCTGCCTCAGAAGCCCTCTACTCTGACTTTTAGATGTAACAGTCACCTTTAAGTGCATCAACGAAGATAATATGTCGCATCTTCACCCTCGGAAGCATCTCGTCAACATAATGTGCTCGAGCAAACAAGTTCATTTCGGAAGGACATGAGAGAACGAGAAGTAAACTCTCTCCTTGCTACTATTTATAGGCCGGGCAAATCAAACCCATGCGCCAAGTGGCTGGCTCTCCAAATCCCGTGCAATGAATTTGCATTAATGGTGATGAACCTGACGCTTCGAATTCAGCCAAGTCAAAAATGGCTATTTAAAGCACTCGAAGAAAGTAACAGTCGGACCAATAAAGACGAACGGATGCGCCAGTCAGACCGCGTATCATACTGACGCGCCCATCAGCACCAAACGCCTTATAAGGATGCGCCAATGCGTCTCCATACGTCTAGTGGAACGCAGATCGACGTGCCCACTCAACAGTCCATCACCCGTCAAAGAACATTAAATGCTGAAGTCTGACACGACAGCAGCCAGTCCTCGAGGACTGAACAGTTGACAGCTTTTTCAGAAAATAAAGCGTCGCCGACGTCAGCATCATCATTACTTTTCTCCGACGGTTACAAGCCACGTGGCCACCCAACCATTTCGTATGTGCCTCCGCAGCCATGCGCCCAAATCTTTGCATGCGCCTCAAAAGCCATGTGCCTCAGACTTTTGTCTGATCCCTAAAGACAGAAGTCAAGTCACTACTGAAGTCCCGCATGCGCCTCAAAAGCCATGCACCCAGACTGGTTCGTGACTCCTAAAGGTTACAAGCCGAAGTCTACTCATGCGTCCAATTCCAGGCGCATTCTACCAGATCACTCTCCTTCAAATCTGAGATCTTCGAGCCATGGATCTACGACACGTGTCCTTTGACTCGATTCAGCCTATGAAGGGGTGCTAATCACCCAAGATCTCAGCAACTGAAAGATCCACTCCATTGCTATGTGTCAGCTCGGCCGCAGCCCACAAAGGCAACATGAAGGGTTCAACTCCTCAATCAGAGCGCATCGCTCATGCGCCTCCATCAGCAATCACCACGTGGCGTCCCCACGTACAGGCGTATCCTATATATGCACGCATGAGCAGCCAGCCTACGATACGTGTCCTTTGACTCGATTCAGCCTATGAAGGGATCATTTCTTTCTTCCACACCTATGAACACACACAGAGAGAGGCAGATACAGACACTCAACGTCTTCTTCCTCTCCACAAGCTCCAGCACCCAGAGCAACTCAGACCTTCAGAGAACCGAAAACCGTCATCAGATCGTCAACAGAGTCAACGTATTACCACTCGCTCCATCGGCACAAGGGACCCAGATAAACAAAAGTGTACTCCTAGAACTACATCTAAGTCCTACATTGTAATACTGTTCTGTTTGTAATTGAAATTACAATCAAAAGATTTTAATGTCAAACAATTTTAGTGTGCCATTTTTTGTTGGATTAGTCTCGAGGAAAACATTCTGAATATGTAATTTATTTTCGTATAGTTTGTTCCTAAATTTTTGGAGTATTCGTAGAGTGTCGGTTGTCCAAAACTTGACACGTTTTGGTATTTTCGAGATTCCGGGAGGACCGAAAATCGAAATTATGAACCGTTTAAAGTTTTGGAAAGCCAACACAGAGCTCTAATACATATATTTTTCCTAGAAGTTAATTCATTTATCTAGTATTTTAGTTATTCTGTTGAACTCAGAATTGATCGATGAATCACCGTTTTGGTCACGATTAGCCATAACGGCGATATCTTTTGACCAAAGTGTGATTTTGCGGCACGGTTGATTCCAGCGCACTCGTGGCACCAAAATCTACCAAGGTGCACTTTCAAAATCTAGAGTTCATGACGTTTGACTAGATAGTCAACGGCATACCTCGATTTGCGTGACATGGTTTCCAAGATTAAAAATATGACTTTTTATGGCCAAACTTCTATATTTAGATTATATTCAGATTATTATTAGATTAAATTAGGTTTTTAAGTAATTTATTTCATAATTAACAATTATTAGATTAGTCAACCCATTAGCCACTTATTCCATGAATTTAGAACTAGAACCTTAGAATTGACTTGTGATTTTCGTGCATGGTTTGTGGTACGTTATATGTTATAGGTTGACAGCTTCTAGATTGGCAATCCCCTCATCCTCGACTTGGGACTACGGTTTGTGCAAGGATTCAGGCAAGTACACTTTTTGATTGCTTTCGATTCATAGTAGTCTTTCTATTTCATGTTTATGCATATGCTCTCTTGCTTGTTGACACATTGTTACACAGATTAGTGTCATAGTTGTAGCATTTGGGTTCCTAGAATTTATCTTCTATTTTGGGGAATTTTTTTATTTTATTTTAGTTAGAATCAATTATTAACTAGGATATTGATTTGAGATCGTAAGATTTTTGCCAATGCCTATAGGTTAGATATAAGAAAATTAGGTCATATATGGTCTCCAGGGTCCCCAGACAGCCTCTAGAGTATCATTTTATTATTTTAGAATTTCTTGGATTTTTAGGAGATTTTTAGATAAATTTATATATGGTTTCATTATTTTCTTAAGCTTCTAGGAATTTTTGTGAAGGTACCCGAGAGTATTTTTGAGGTCAAGTAAATTATTTGGGCTCTAGTACCCTCAAACAATTTTTTAGGAATTTTCTGGGATTTATTTGGAATTTTTACGATTTTTTCTGATTTTTATTTAATTTTCTGTAATTAAAATCTATTTTCTAATATAATTATACAGTCAGCCGCAGGGGGGGACCCACCCGTCAGACATTGAAGCGGGGAGGGCTGGCCCATGTGGCAGTGAGAGGGGGCAGGTGCGGCTCGGTCTCCGAGCTGCAGAAGTAATTCCAATCCGAGCCATGCTCGGAGCCGAGCCAAGCTCAGCTTGCTGTGAACCATTCGATCCAGCGGCGGGAGGCAACAGATGCTGCCACGTGTCCTCCTTAGCCATCCGCCTCAAGCCACCGACTCCCTATCCCTATATATATTAATATATAATTAGGTTTTTCGAAAACCCTAGAATTAATTCAGCAGCTTTTGTGGGAGAGTTCGGTGGAGTTCTTCGACTTCGCGGAGGGTTTCCCGTTGATCTAGACGTCCATTTTGTGCCTTTTTTTTATTGGAAGCGTATTGAGGTTAGGTTTCTGAATATATAATTTATTTTCTGGTATTTTGATCTCGAATTTCTGAATAATTATTTGAGTGTCGGTTGTCCAAAAATCAACATGTCGTACGGTTTTTGAGATTTCGAGTGATCCCGAACTCCGTTTTGCGATCTGTTTGAAGTTTTGGAAAGCTGATACCGAGCTCTACAACATATAATTTTTCCAGAAATTTAGAATTTCATCTAGTATTTTATTTTGTTCATAGAAGTCAGATTTGGTCAACGGTTCATCGATTTGGTCATGGTTAGCCATAATGGCGATAACTTTTGACCAAATCATGATTTTGTGGCACGGTCAATTCCAGTACACTCATGGCGCTGAAATCTACCATGCTGCACACTCAAACTTTTGAATTCATAATATTTGACTAGTTGGTCAACAGTATATCTCGGTTTGCGTGCCACGAGTCCCGAATTTGGAACCGTAAATTTCTTTGGCCAAATATTTGTGTGTAGATTGTTATTTCAAAATTAAATAGGTTAAAATAGGATTTTAGATGATTTATTCTAGAATTAGAATAGTATTAATTGATTTAACCCATTAGCCACTTTCTAGGATTTTTAGAGTGGGAATCGTTGATCTAACTTGTGATTGTTTTTGTGTCGGGGTAGATCGGGCTACGACGTCTTGACTTGTGACTTTATTATCTATCGGAGCAGGCAAGTATCACTATGACCTATGTTTCCTTTATTTTATACTGCATGTATCTTCGTGTCGTCTTTCCACTATTACTCCCTTATGGTTCATGATTGTCACTGTTCATGATTACTATTGTGCACGAGAGTTAGAATTGGTTGGATATACATACATGTTTATGCCTTACTCATTGTTTCCTATTGTTTATAGTTTATCGTATTATTAATGTTTATTGTAGTGGACATGTATTATGAGTGAGTCGGGCGGAGGAATACAACAAGTAAGCATGTGGTCAACGAATTGAATACAGACCCCCTATATATTGATTGCATAATATCAGTCATGCACCACACGTATGACTGACGGATATCCCAAGCCGTCTACATGCTGAAAGTTGGTATTCTAAACACACAGTACACGTGACTTAATTATTGTTACTCTATTGTCTATTATTCTTCTTTCGTCAAGTCTACCTTCTTGTTGTCATCATGTCTTAGTGGTATGTCAAGTCTACCTTCATATTGTTATCATGTCTCAAAGGTACTTTCTTATCATACAATGTCATGCCTATACTTATCTTCAGTTAAATTCCTTTTATCTTTCCTTCATGCTTGTATACTATATTGTGTAATGTAGTGTTATGGTGATCTTGCTCCAATCCTGACCGGATAACTATTTTTCAGCTTTAGACGACGAGATTTGCCCCGAGTTCTACGGTGAGTATATTGGCGACCCTGACGTCGCTGGCATACCCGGTTCCAGCACTGATGCGAATTAGCATAGTTTCTTCCTTATGGATTCGCATTAGTTAGTAGTTATAGTTATAGAGTTTAGTTGTCTATTTTATTTTCTGCTATCCTGGTTTGTTTTCGAGACTTTCTGAGTTGTAGTGGATTATTTCATATTTATAATATTGAGACTATTGGATATTTTGGTAATATTGTTGGCTTAGTTGAGGATGATATATATGCGTGTTGTGCTTGTTGTAGACCATTGTTATCATAGACAGCGTACTATGCTGCGGCGTAGGCTGGACTTGGCCACAAACTCGTATCCCAAAATTGGGAGCGAGTCGTGACAAATTTTTATGGTGGCCCATGCAGGTGCAATTTCGCAAAAGACTGCGAACTCGTAGTAGTACTTAAGTTAGTCGTACTACTGCGAGCCTACGAATAGAATTGAAGTTATGAGGTAATATCATCCACAGTAGGATTTTCGACCTTATGAGTCTATTTTATCATAGGATCTTATTGTCTCTTAAATTGCATCTTGCTTGATTATGTCCGTGATTTCTTCGATATGTTTGTATCTACCATTCTAACCATATCCTTTCTTTCCTTTTAGTTCGCAATGGTTGAGACAAGGCGCAGTGCGATCCGTAAGGGAAAAAGGGTAGCTAACCCTTATGCTACTCCCGAGCCCGAAGGATCGACAACAGAGAGTATAGAATTTGTAGAGCCCTCTAACCATCAACCCGATAGAGTTAATGCTGAGGATCTTCCACCACCACCAACAACAGCCCCAACCCAAGGAGTATTTGTAGATGGAGCTCAAATCCTTATGATACTCCAAGGCATGATGGAGACTCAGCAGAGACATACAAATGTCCTGGAGAGGAGCGTAGAAACACGACAAGATCGTGTGGGTACTATCGATGGGTTTCACAAGATGAACCCACCTCCATTTACTGGCTCGGAGAAACCTATAGAAGTCACCAACTGGCTAGTGGAGATAGAGACACTACTAGAGGCATCGGAGCTGCCACCGGAGAAATGGATAAAAGCAGTGAAGTTGCAGCTCAAGGACAATACACATCATTAGTGGGTGGCACAAGAAAGGCGATTGGGCAAGAATGTGTTATGGGAAGAGTTTACGGACCTCTTCAATACCATGTTCTTCCCTACCACAGTTCGAAAGGAGCTGCGGGATCAGTTCATACGACTAGAGCACGGGAGCATGACAGTGGACGAATATGATGCCGAATTCAGTCGCTTGAGTCGTTTTGCTCCTACTCTTGTATCTACAGAAGAAGAGAAGACAGAGAAGTTCCATTCTGTATTGAATTACAAGTTGCAGAGTTTGACAGCGTCAGTAGACCCAACATCCTATATAGCTATCTTGAATGCAGCTAGGCGTCAAAAATCTATCCTAAGGCAGAAAGTAGCTTCCCAAAAGAGAGGTAGAGATGGTAGTCATCAAGAATCAACAAAACGTCCTAATATTTCTCAGAAGACCCTTCAAATCCAGCATCAACATCATCCTCCAACTAGGGTGGTATCATCCCAGCCACAACAATAGCCTATCCCACCCAAGCCTAAGTGTAATTATTATGGAAGAGAAGGACACAAGTGGGACCATTGTAGGAAGAGGTTAGGACTTTGTCTCCTTTGTGGATCCCCAGACCACCAAGTGCGAGAATGCCCCGCAGCACCAGCTCATAAGCCAGTTTCGCAACAGCAGTCTGGAGGAGCACAACGTCAAGGACAAGTATTTGTGGCTGTGACTCAACCCCAAGACATAGGTAACTTAAATATGTTTCCTTGAAAGCCTTCTTTAGTTTTAGTTGGTATGCATGCTTAGTTAGTTTGTAGTATATTTTTGATCAATTCCCTTATGTTCCTAGCCATTATCTCTCCGTAACTTAGCTTAAGAAATTATTGCTTGTAAGAGTTAGGTATTATACTATACTAAGTGTGATATTTTGATTTTTGAGGACAAAAATCTTTTAAGGGGGATAGTTTGTAGCATTTGGGTTCCTAGAATTTATCTTCTATTTTGGGGAATTTTTTTATTTTATTTTAGTTAGAATCAATTATTAACTAGGATATTGATTTGAGATCGTAAGATTTTTGCCTATGCCTATAGGTTAGATATAAGAAAATTAGGTCATATATGGTCTCCAGGGTCCCTAGACAGCCTCTAGAGTATCATTTTATTATGGGATTTTTTGACTTTCATCCCACTTATTAATATGACTTTTCACTTACATCCCACTTTTTATTTTTTTTAGACTTACATCCCACTTTTCGTCACTAAAAGTATTTTTCGTGACAAAACAAATACTTTTTGTGACAAAATGAATGTTTTTCGTGACAAAAAGTGGGAAATAAGTCTAAAAAAATTAAAAAAAGGGATGTAAGTACAAATTCATATTAACAAGTGGGATGAAAGTCAAAAAATCCCTTTTATTATTTTAGAATTTCTTGGATTTTTAGGAGATTTTTAAATAAATTTATATATGGTTTCATTATTTTCTTAAGCTTCTAGGAATTTTTATGAAGGTACCCGAGAGTATTTTTGATGTCAAGTAAATTATTTGGGCTCTAGAACCCTCAAATAATTTTCTAGGAATTTTTAGGAATTTTCTGGGATTTATTTGGAATTTTTAGGATTTTTTCTGATTTTTATTGAATTTTCTGTAATTAAAAATCTATTTTCTAATATAATTATACAGTCAGCCGCAGGGGGGACCCACCCGTCAGCCGCTGAAGCGGGGAGGGCGGGCCCACGTGGCAGTGAGAGGGGGCGGGTGCGGCTCGGTCTCCGAGCCGCAGAAGTAATTCCAATCCGAGCCATGCTCGGAGCCGAGCCAAGCTCAGCTTGCTGTGAACCATTCGATCCAGCGGCGGGAGGCAGCAGATGCTGCCACGTGTCCTCCTTAGCCAGCCGCCTCAAGCCACCGACTCCCTATCCCTATACATATTAATATATAATTAGGTTTTCCGAAAACCCTAGAATTAATTCAGCAGCTTTTGTGGGAAAGTTCGGTGGAGTTCTTCGACTTCGCGGAGGGTTTTCCGTTGATCTAGACGTCCATTTTGTGCGTCGTTTTTTTATTAGAAGCGTATTGAGGTTAGATTTTTGAATATATAATTTATTTTCTGGTATTTTGATCTCGAATTTCTGAATAATTATTTGAGTGTTGGTTGTCCAAAAATCAACACGTCGTACGGTTTTCAAGATTTCGAGTGATCCCGAACTCCGTTTCACGGTCCGTTTGAAGTTTTACAAAGCTGACACCGAGCTCTACAACATATAATTTTTCCAAAAATTCAAAGTTTCATCTAGTATTTTATTTTGTTCATAGAAGTCAGATTTGGTCAACGGTTCATCGATTTGGTCATGGTTAGCCATAATGGCGATAACTTTTGACCAAATCGTAATTTTACGGCACGGTCGATTCCAGTGCACTCATGGCGCTAAAATCTACCATTTTGCACACTCAAACTTTTGAATTCATAATATTTGACTAGTTAGTCAACAGTATGTCTCGGTTTGCGTGCCACGAGTCCCGAATTTGGAACCGTGAATTTCTTTGGCCAAATATTTGTGTGTAGATTGTTATTTTAGAATTAAATAGGTTAAAATAGGATTTTAGATGATTTATTCCAGAATTAGAATAGTATTAATTGATTTAACCCATTAGCCACTTTCTAGGATTTTTAGAGTGGGAATCGTTGATCTAACTTGTGATTATTTTTGTGTCGGGGTAGATCGGGCTACGACGTCTTGACTTGTGACTTTATCATCTATCGGAGCAGGCAAGTATCACTATGACCTATGTTTCCTTTATTTTATACTGCATGTATCTTCGTGTCGTCTTTCCACTATTACTCCCTTATGGTTCATGATTGTCACTGTTCATGATTACTATTGTGCACGAGAGTTAGAATTGGTTGGATATACATACATGTTCATGCCTTACTCATTGTTTCCTATTGTTTATAGTTTATCGTATTGCTAATGTTTATTGTAGTGGACATGTATTATGAGTGAGTCGGGCGAAGGAATACAACAAGTAAGCATGTGGTCAACGAATTGAATACAGACCCCCTATACATTGATTGCATAATATCAGTCATGCACCACACGTATGACTGACGGATATCCCAAGCCGTCTACATGCTGAAAGTTGGTATTCTAAAACACACAGTACACGTGACTTAATTATTGTTACTCTATTGTCTATTATTCTTCTTTCGTCAAGTCTACCTTCTTGTTGTCATCATGTCTTAGTGGTATATCAAGTCTACCTTCATATTGTTATCATGTCTCAAAGGTACTTTCTTATCATACAATATCATACCTATACTTATCTTCAGTTAAATTTCTTTTATCTTTCCTTCATGCTTGTATACTATATTGTGTAATGTAGTGTTATGGTGATCTTGCTCCAATCCTGACCGGATAACTATTTTTTAGCTTTAGATGACGAGATTTGTCCCGAGGTCTACGGTGAGTATATTGGCGACCCTGACGTCACTGGCGTGCCCGGTTCCAGCATTGATGCGAATTAGCATATTTTCTTCCTTATGGATCCGCATTAGTTAGTAGTTATAGTTATAGAGTTTAGTTGTCTATTTTATTTTCTGCTATCCGGGTTTGTTTTCGAGACTTTCTGAGTTGTAGTGGATTATTTCATATTTATAATATTGAGACTATTGGATATTTTGGTGATATTGTTGGCTTAGTTGTGGATGATATATATGCGTTTTGTGCTTGTTGTGGACCATTGTTATCAAAGACAGCGTACTACCGCCGATGTTGCGGCGTAGGCTGGACTTGGCCACGAACTCGTATCCCAAAATTAGGAGCGGGTCGTGACAATGGATCTCTACATACTTTATTTTGTGATTGTCGTATTTTTGTGTTTCGTGACTTGTTCGAGTCCATGAGTACTAGTCGGGAGTAGAAATATCTTAGTAGACATGTGGACTATCCAGAACTATCCCTCGTGTCTTTCGTAGAGAATATTAGCTGCACACGACACGTGCAGGGTACCTGATTTACCCTCTAGCCGTTCACATGTCGAAACTGGTATTTTAAAACACATAGATAGTTGTCTTTACTTGGTTTCCTCGTTTTCTTCACCACTTGCCATGTCATCCTAGTTACATGTTCCTTTTCTAGCTGATATATCATGTTGTAGAGTTATCTACTTTCTTTCGTAATTTATCATGATATCGGTCTTATTTTTTAGATCATCTCACATATGTTATTTTCATGTCTTGTAAATTCTATTGTGTTTTCGAATTGACGTCAGTTTGTGTGATTGTTCCATTCCTGACTGAAAACCAACATTTTTTAGGTTTAACTGTGGCTTCACTTAGCATGGAGAGATACGGGTGTATTTGCAGGCAGAAACCTAGAAATTAAATAGAAGTGGTATCATTTTCATTAATTGTAAAAACCTTATATTTTCTTTAAATATAAATGTTGTAAAAGTTGAAATCAATTTAGAAATGTGAATGAGGAATAAATGTTATATTTTATAATTTTGAGCATCTTGGCCGTGACAGCATTCTACCGTCGACTCTGCGGCGTAGGCTGGCTTGGACACGTCTCGTATCCAAAAAGCGGGTACAGGTCGTGATAATGTCCTTGTAGAAGAACACGTAGTAGTGAATCTCGAGATGCATTGGAACACCTTGTTCGAACCTAAACAACATCTTGGCAGTCCTCGTGCTTTGTCGAAAAGTTGGGGCTCATGCTATGCCCTTTTCAGTAACGGTCTAGCAGCCCGTTATGCTTGAAGAGCCACAAGTTGTGCTCTGCCCTATGGAGGAATACGCTTCGATGGAGATCAATCTTCTAGTATGTACACCAAGAAGAATAAGGGTTGCACTTCTGTGAAGATTAACCCCATTCTAGACTTCTTTAGGCCTTTCTGAATCTGTAATAGATCCTTTGTAGAAGAACAATATGAGTCTTTGTAATAGATCCTTTGTAGAAGAACAGTATGAGTCTTTCTGAATCTGTAATAGATCCTTTGTAGGCATAGTAATAAAAGAACTTCTTTCTATACCTTCTGTTTGAATTTTATTTTTCTGTGTATGTATCTTTTGTAACATCTGTGTTGTCTTCTATAATAAAATCAAGGAGAATGGTCATTCTCCGTGTAATAATGACGAAGAATGGCCATTCTCCGTCACCCTTTCATGGAGAATGGCCATTCTCCTTGTTAAATTATACGGAGAATGACATCCTCCGTATTAAATTACACGGAGAATGGCATTCTCATGCGTTAAAACGCATGAGAATGACCATTCTCCGTCTTAAATTATATGGAGAATGCCATTCTTCGTGTTAAATTACACGGAGAATGGCATCCTCTGTGTTAAATTACACGAAGAATGGCATTCTCATGCGTTAAAACGCATGAGAATGACCATTCTTCGTCTTAAATTAAACGGAGAATACCATTCTCCATGTAATTTAACACGAAGAATGATTTAAATTATACGGAGGATGCCATTCTCCGTGTATAAAAATACGGAGAATGTCATTCTCCTTGTTAAATTACACGGATAATGGAATTTTATGTGTTAAAATGTATGAGAATGACTATTCTCCGTGTAGTTTAACACGGAGAATATCATTCTCCGTGTTAAATTACACAGAGGATGCCATTCTCCGTGTATAAAAACACGGAGAATGTCATTCTTCTTGTCAAATTACACGGATAATGATATTCTCCGTGTTAAAACGCATAAGAATGACCATTCTCCGTGTAATCTAACACGGAGAATGTCATTCTCTGTTTTAAATTACACGAAGAATGGTCATTTCTAGTGTTAAAACGCATGAGAATGGCATCTTCCGTGTTAAATTACACGGAGAATGATCATTCTGTTGACACAAAATCACAGTCAACCATATATTGATAAAATTGACAATATGATACTTGTCATAATTCAATATGACACATCAAGATCGAACTCAGTACAAGACGGGCGTCGGCTCTATCCTGCAGCTTACTCAGTTTTCGAGTCTGTATTTTTACTTTTATTTAGTCTAGATAATTGTAAACTGAGTCGCACTGAGTAGTTTGGGCCTATACCTATCTCCAAACCACAAACCAAATGCTCCACCAAAACTAAACTAGCCCATATAGCCCATTAGAACAATTCTGTCTTCTGGAGACAGATTTCGGGCCGAACTCTGCCTCCACACAGAGTTCGGACCGAATTATGTTTCCTAAATTTCAGGACCCTAATTTTTAGGGTTTGCTGTATGCTAGTTGTCCAACGGCCAAAAATTTGAATTCTTGACACAGAATTCTGGCCGAATTCTACCTATCCAGAACACTATAAATAGGCCTTGAATTCTCTCATTTTTAATCATCCATTCTTCTCTTCTCTTCTCTTCTCTTCGCTCTAAAGCCTTATACAAGCCTTACCTTTCTCATCTACTAGCCACAAGCTCCCTAAGCCTTAAAGTGCTCAGTGCTCTTCAGTTAGAGTTTGTGCAGGAGTTCAGAAAGTCGCTTGGAAAATTTCAAGCATCGCCACTGCGATCTCTGTAAGAAGTTGACGTGCTCTTCTGAAGAAAATGCACGGGATGTAACTTCTATTTCACAAATAGTGAATTTAATGCTGAGCTAGAGTTCTCAGGCCTGGACTAGTCCTCCACGAGGAAAACCAGGTTAAAATCGGCTGTGTTTGCGTATGCTTTCTCGCGCTTTATAATTTTCGCATTTACTCTGATTATTTACTGTTGGTAAAAGAGTTTAATTTTTGATTGGATGTTATTGTCATAAACTCTATTCACCCTCCTCTAGAGTTGCCTACTTGTTCTTCACATTCTCCGTGTTAAATTACATGGAGAATGATCATTCTCTGTGACAAGTGAACGGAGGATGACCATTCCAGTCATATTAGCATGGCGAATATCATTCGCCTTCATATTCGCACAAAAGAACGAGATTAAAGATCTCTCTAATCGTTTCTCAGTTATAAATCTTCAAAACAAATTCAAATTCAGCAAAAATTTTGAGATATGTGAAGATGATAAATGAATTTCTACATATCTGAACTCTCACCTTGTTTTAAGATCTATAAAAAGACAAGAAGAAGATATTCTCTCCACAATTAACCTAATCGTCGAAAAACTTCAAATCTCTCCACGAAGATGATGATGATGATGATGATGATGATGATGATAATGATGATGATGAGAGATGATGGTGAACGATGATCAAAGTTCGACTGAAGAAAATCGCAGTGAACTACCAACGATCTTTGCGATCTCTGCTGAAGATAAGAGCAATGGAATTCAGATCTCTCGTGAAGAATAAGAAGACAAAAATCGCAATCCAAATCTGAGTTTTTAATTCAAAATCATATATATATAACCAAATTTGCGCGAAGGAATATTTTTGGTACTATGAAAATGTTAATTTTGTAAATACATAGCATCTAAAGGGAATCTTGGAATATTTAACGTGAAATTATATAATTCTAGGCATTTCATAAAAGCCATCTTGCGGGTGGTTTTTTTATACAAACCAATCTCGAAATTGGATTTCTCAGCAATTTTCAGTTAAAATAAATTCTAAATCCTTCCAACTACTGATTAAAAAATATTCAAATAATATTTAAACTACTTTAATACAATTAAAAAATTATTCAATTATTTAATAATATATATTTTTTGGTACTCACATTGCACGTGAACCTGACTAGACTCGTAGGTGGACCCCTTAATTAGACACATCTATCCAAGTCCACATAAGGAACCAACCCCCTAGGGGCCTGCTTTGCCTGGAGGATCGAATCCGGTTTGGACATATATGCAACAGGATGTATGTCGAGACGACCATTAATTTGCTAGACAAGAGATTTCTTTGAATCAGCAAAACATACGCTCGTCAATTAGGAATGGAACAAATGAATGATGTATCAAAAGAAAAGGACCCACATCAACATGCCAATAGCGAAACCTTACCAATAGTTTTCCTTTATTAAACGTCTAAATTTCCAAACATGTAACATTCAAGTCTTCTTCTCCTAATAGAATTTCTTGGATTTTCATTTAAAATCCAGTCAACAGATCATGACAAGTTAACTACAACTACACAACCAAATTGAGAAATCTTTCGATTCACGCTAATAGAGAAGATCCATTCGATGTGCTTGCACCATCATCTCATATCATTTTTTTTTTGGCTCACTTAAATACGTGCCTTCATCTGCACCACTTAGTTCCCAAGCAATCATAGATTGGATTATAGTAAAGAGTAATACTATGAAGACACATTTTTTTTTACACACTTCGTAGTCACACTAATGTGACGGTGTATTATTAGATGTCAAGAGAAGTCTTAAAAGAGAAGTAATAATTGACATCCAATAATACACTAACATATCATTGTGGCTATGGAATGTATCAAAAAAAGTGTGTCCCCGTAGCATATTGTACAGTAAAATATACGTATAATTATTTATGAAGTGCTTATAACCAAGATTATGAGATATTTACTTCAAGATATAGCTGCTCTAAAGCAAACGTTATATTAATGTATTTTTTTAGGTATTATCTCCATGTAGCTTGATCCCTAACATGGTGTTGTTCCCTAGAACCTTCCAACAATGGCCAAACTCACCAAAACCTAATGTATTATTTGGGAACTCTGTATCACTTTCGAACATATTGCAAATGATTTATCTATCCTTTAACTTTTTCTCTAATTCACAAGACATGATCCAAATGTACTCTTTACATGATTGCTTAAAATCCAACTCCTTCAATTTTTCATCTTCCCCTTCAGAAGTTCTAATTGAAGAAGAAACCTATTATGATCTCTCCAAAATCTACGACATTGACATCGTGGTTTTCGCTCTCCAACATCGCCTTCATCCTTTCGTACTTGTTCTTCACTTGTATCTTCAAGATTTCACTATATATTTTTCACATTTTCATCAGAATAAACAACTAACTTTGATTAATAACAGGGCAGGTCCTGAGCTAATGGGAGTCCGAGACGAAACTTCCAAAATGGACCTCATACATAATGTAAAAATATAAATAAAACAACACTTTATTGTAATTAAGATTTGAACCAAAGACTACTTAAATACAAGTCTAACATTATAACCACTACACCACAATGCTTTTCATTAACAATGATACATGATATGTACTAGTTCTATTGTAGATAGTTCCATATTGGTGTCTCCTTTTGTCAGGGGGCCCTGAACCGTCGTTCGACCTGCCCTGGGCCAGGACCGCCCCTGATTAATAACAGTGCAATAAATTCTACCATAAAAACCATAAAAACAAACATAATATCTTTATGAGCATTCTCCAGGGAGTGCCATTTTTATAAAAACCACAGACTAAATTTTGTATTTTGTGTTGTTTTTAGAAATTGTCATGTTGTTTTAGCCCTTTCATATTGTTTCTTAAGAGTTTTATACTGTTTTAATGCATCTCAGTTGTTTCCCATTTCATACTATTTTTAAGCACTTCATGTTGTTTCTACATTTTTTTTAAAATTTTCTTTTAGGGTCTGCTTGGCAATTGTAGGATTAGCGGTTATGAAGTATTTTTAGAGCAGCGGTTACGAGGAGTCGGACTCTGAGTAATTTTAAGTAACAGTTTTCAAATCAGTCCAACCCACGCTTAGTAATTCATTAACGAGTGGTTCTGAAAGTTTTTTACGCGAATAAAATTACCTATATGTCCATATATAAACAAAATGGTCCCGAGCACTGGAACTGGCAACTAGCCCACGCCTCGATCAGGAGATAGAGGTCCATATTTGATCAAAATAATAGAAATACATAAAATAATAGAAACGTCTTGTTGAAACTTGAAAGTAGGAGAGAGATTTATAAACTCACCGGAGAAAGTAGCCATAGTTTGGAAGAAGCAGAATAGAAATAGAAATAAGAAAGAAAAAGTAAGGTAGAATATTAGTAGTTATAATTATATATTTTTGGTCAGGTTATAAATAGAGTTAAATAATAAAATCCCTCAAAACCCATCAATTTCGAGTGTTTATAAAGCTGCCCAAAATTACATTACACCAATTTTGGAGGATTTTTGAGCGGACCAAAACCAGTGTCTCAAAAAAATAGTAGCAATTTTCGTGAACGGTCTGTTCAAAAATACTCCAAAACCTGTGAAAATACCGTTACCAAGCAGACCCTTAGTGTTTCATACTATTTTATGTTTGGGTTATTTAATTTTGGGTCTCGTATAATAGTATAAATTTGTGGTTGGAGATCTAAACTCAAATTTTTAATATTTTAGGAGACCCTAAAGGTAAAGGAAAATATGTGAGGGTTGTGTTATTTAGATTATTTAGTTTTGCATGGTAATGATTGTGTGACTTTGGTTATTTAGCTTTTTCTATGACCAACCGAGAAAGAGATTTATGATACAGTTTTTTTGTTGCTATACTGATCTCGTGCAGCTACACAACCCTCACTATGTGCATGATAGATGATTGTTGCGGCATGACCTACTTTTAATCCGGTGGATCCGAATTCTGATGCAAAGGAGTTCTATGATAAGTTCAATGATGCAGATACTCTTGTATATCCTGGTTGTGATACTCTTTCTGTATTGTCGGTAGTGTTGTATTTGTTGAATATCAAGTATGATCTCGACTTGCCGCAAGCATGCTACGACCGAATTATATAGTTTGCCAAGTCATTGCCGAAAGGATCAAAAGATTTTCCTGAAAACCTCTATAAAACAAAGATGATGGTCAAGCAACTCGGCTTATGCGACAAATTATTGTCGTCGTCAGTTTCTGTATGTGTCACATCCTTGGATAAAAAATAATGCGTCATTTAGAGTTGGTAAATAAGAACTATCTTATCCATCTACGAGATTGATTGATCAGGAAAGATGTAGAGAATTTGCCAATCATGATAGAAGATGCGATATTGGACCATCATTTTGAAGGTATCGGGCACATCCATAACTGGACAAAGTGGATGGGGTTTTATTTTGAACTTACCCTAGTGTAGAGACAATCTATAAGGCATAGTCTTGATGTCATGCATATAAAAATTCTGTTTGATAATGTCTTCGATACAATTATAGACACTAAGAAAAATATGAAGAATAATACTAGCAAGACAAGACATGGCATAAATATGCAAGCATCCAAATTTAAACTTAAAACAAAGGAGATCTTGTGGATTTCTAAAGCTAATATCGTCATTCACATTGAGCATGGAAGATAAATTGATAATATGCAGGTAGATAGCTTGTTTAAGATTTCATGACAGCTATGTTTGAAACTTGGCTAGATGTGTTTGATCTCAATGAATGCAAACATACAGGAATGCATAGTTCCTCCTGGATTTTTTGATAATATGAAGAATTCGTCAATTGATCTTCCATACGAAGCATGTGTCAGTGGAATTATCCAATACCAATGGATGTACCCATTTGAGAGGTAAAATATATATAAGATTACAATTTTGATTAATCGTACACATGAAGTGATGTAATTGATTGAGAATTTATTTTTCTCGGTATCTCCATCGCCTTAAAAAGAAGATCGATAAAAATGCTAATGTAGAGTCTTCGATATTCGAATCATACATCATTGAGGAGGTTTCAAACTTCTGCTCGGTCTATTTCGATAGTCATGTTCAACAAAATAAAATAGTCCTAATTAATAACGAGACATGGGTGGTGCACAAAAGAGGAAACCTATATATTTTCAATATAAGGTTCGATCCTATTGGTGCTAGTAAAAAATGAAAGTTGGGGTCGATTGTCACGTCCCGATTCCGTAAAATCGATAGTCGTCCCCGGTGCGTGATGCCGTACGAACCTAAGTTACGATCGCACAAGGCATAGTCATAAGGTTATCCGAAACACAACATCAAATAGAGTACGCAGAGAAATTGAACAAACACATTTGAAAACATAAGAAACTTTTCTTTCATTGATAACAAACATCATTTACATGACTCTGTTATATTCATTTGCCTCGCGGGCTACAACATGACTCGATTACAAAATGAACGCTGATGAGATAGTCGTTCCATATATTATGCCCCCATTTACAAGCAAAACATTTCATTCCACCTGGTTTTATGGCGAGTCAAGACATCTTTTCTTCTGAATTGAATGTGAGTCTTCAAAGGATCAAAACGAGCCTTCAACACATGGACGAGGCTTCAAATATACTTGCGTCGCCTTGAGCTTAAGTGGCACGCACTTCTTAGTTCGGGGTACCTATGGAGAGCGAGGATTAGTACATTATACTTTGTACTTGTGTGTAAAAAATTAAGTTTTATGTTCTCATTTGGTTGAAGAGTTTATATGACTTAGTTTGTAAATCTTTCTAACCATTCTAATAAATTTTAGACAGGCATATGACAGACATAATATAAATTATGCTAAAACTTACCCACGACAGAGCTTGTCGTGCAATGTGAGACTTACCATGTTCTTTCTTCTCAATTGTTATCGCTAGTATAGCGTGTGCAAATTATGTGTGTTTGGTCACTGACACAACAAGCCATCCTGGACTCATAGCTTTTGTTAGTCGGGGCCCTTTTCAACGCAAGTAGTAAGCCCAACTGAAAGTCCCCGCCTAATCCGTGCTATTAACCAGCATAGCTATACCGTATTTCCCCCTAGGCCGAAATGATCTCGTGGCCCCGGGGTGCCGCTCGAGAAAACTTTTACCTTGTCAACAAGTTATCTATGACCGTGTTAGAACAATTTAGTTACTAAAGCATGGTCTACATTTTTTTAGAACTTAATCATTTCATCGTATCCCGCCTTGTCGTGGCATCAATTTGTTCAATGAGTCAATCTTTTGTTCAACAAAGTTTTATAAGATAAGTAGACGTGTCCGTGCCCTTGCATCTATCATTTTATTCGCAATAATGTTGTCGATTGAACTAGAAAGGGGGTCGAGAAGAGAAGGGTCAGCCACTCACCTTGATTTTTGTTCGAGGTGAGAGATTTGTTGGTCGCGCTAGTCGTCGCCTACGCGATTACCTGAAATCGTACAAGCAACTGATTGGAACATTGTATTATTCAAGAAATTCGATATGTAAATGCGAGTTCGAAAATGCAAGCCATAAAAACCATCTAAAATATTCACGAAAATGTATTCAGAAAACCAAAGCCAAAGAAGCAAGTGCGGCATGAAAAGTAGAGCAATGGGAGGTCTCTTCCGACTTAGTCGCAGAGTCCATCCTTGAGACGCAACCCGCTGAATATGGGACTTCATTCCAAAGAAGCCTTTCCATAACGAAAAAATGATCTTAATTCAATCGTTCCCGTTCAACCGTTTCAATCGATCCCGATCTATCGGTTCTGACTGAATCGGTATCGACAGTGTTCCTTTCTCGCGCACCCCGTGGACAGAAACGGAACACGATGTAGGGACGGGGCACTACATCGATGACCAAAATTATGAGTTACAAGAAATAAGAGATATTTGAGTGGTAAGCGAATATGTAAGTAACTCAATTATACCTTATTGGATATTTGTGTTGTTACACCATTAGTGGTTACTAACCAGTCAAGCACCATTGTGTGCTTACATGCTATCGTACTTGAACTGAACTCAGTAATGAAATCCTTCATTATTTGGCCTTGGGACCGATTAAGGAAGAAGTAACTCGACGTGTCTACACCATATAATGAATACAATTTAGAATAAATTAGAATCCTATAAATATTGAATTTGTTGCTGACAGATTAACTAGATTTCATCGTGTGTGTGTGTGTGTGTGTGTGTGTGTGCACTACTAAAATACAACGATTTAGCGACGGCCCTATTCGTCGCTAATCCATCGCTAATTGACATTACCGACGGATACTGGCTGAAAAAATCCGTCGGGAATAACCTCGTGGCTAAAATAAATCTGTCGCTAGTCCGTCACTTAGCGACTACTTAGCGACGGATTACCGTTGGCTACATCAAAATAGTTAGCGACGGCTAGCCGACGGTTTTCCGTCAACTTCGACAGTTTAAAATTTTAATATAGCAAAGTTTAGCGACAAAAAATCCGTCGCTAAACCGTCGTTACACGCGTGTCAGAGGGTTTCTGATACGCTAAATCCGTCGCTAATCCGTCGCCAACCTCGTCGGATTAGCGGCGGAATAGCGACGGATAATCCGTCGACAGGCTTCTGGATATCTTTCATAATTCCAGGACCTTGGCGACGGATAACCCGTCGGCTTTTAGTCGTACATCCGTCGCTAACTGGGAATCCCCCAGTTAGCGACGGATAGTCCGTCGGAAAGTGGACGCCAGTCCATCGGTAGCTGAGAATTTTTTGAAAAAAATAGCATAAAATTGGGCATTTCCAATATACATAATTCTAATATACAAAACACACAAATAATCACAAGCAATTCCAATATACACAATTCCAATATACAAAACACACAAACAATTCCAACACACAAATATTCCAAGCATTCAAATTGTTCACACAAAACACACAAATATTCAATATTTAAACACAAATATTCAATATTCAATAAAAAGGAAAACCGACTTTGGCCTCAGCAAAGACCGCAAGTCAGACAATGAATCCTCACAGCCAGGGATCATAGTTGCGTTGAGACATGTACCATTCTCTCAGCCACTTTGCATACGAAGGCTCAATCTGGTTCACTACTAAAATACAACGATATAGCGACGGCCATATCCGTCGGTAAATCATGTTACCGACGGATATGGGCTAAAAAAATCCGTCGGGAATATCCTCGTCGCTAAAACTAGCTCGTCGCTAGTCCGCCGCTTCGCGACTAATTAGCGACGGATTTTCGTTGGCAAAATAAAAACTTTTAGCGACGGCTACCCGACGGTTTCCCGTCAACATTGACAGTTTAAATTTTTAATATATTCATAAAATTAATGACGGACAATTTGTCGCTAAATCGTCGCTAACCGTGTATCCGAGGTTTTCTGATACACAATATCCGTCGCTCAAAGCATCGCTAACCTCGACGGATTAGCGGCGGAAGAGCGACGGATAATACGTCGCCACCCTTCTGGAAATCTTCCATATTTCCAGAATATGAGCGACGAAAAGTCCGTCGTCATTCCGTCGCAAAAATTTTCCAGAAACAGGCCGACGGACTATCCGTCAGAAAACCGTCGCTAGCTGCAAAAGTTAATCGGTAACCCGTCGGTAATCCGTTGATACCTGCAACAGTCCGTCGGCAACCCGTCGGTAATCCGTCGCTAACTGAAATATTTTTGGAAAAAAATTGCAGGAAAGAGACTATTTCCTGTAATATAACATATTCAGCATCCACCATACACAAATATAACATATCCGACATCCAATATATCCAACAAATATCCATATTGCCAACACAATATCTCCAAACATCTAATATATCACAACATACACAAAAAATATCCAACACAATGACCAACAAAATATCCAACACAATATCCAACACACTATCCCAACATACATAGCAAAATATCCAAACATAAACCGCCCAATACAAATAGTCCAATACAAATAAGTATAATAGCTAATGAGAACCACGCAACTCACGCAAACGCTCAGTGATACCATCACGCAACCACCTCGAATAAGTGGAATCGACGGCGGCAGGAGAGATGTAGTCCCTTGCAAGTGTTGCATGAATAGAACTCCTGGTCTCACTAGCTACCGGTGCTGGATGAATAGAACTCCCGGTCTCACTAGCTACCGGTGCCACTTTCTCCTTAACAGTAGGAGGAGCCACCTCAGTATTCACTGTTTCCCTCAAACGACGTGCCGCTCCTCGGGTCATGGGTGCCATCTGGTAAAATCAATATTCACAGGGGGGAGCGGTTGAAAATAAATGAGAGAACTATCAGAGAATCACATAAAACTAACTAGAACTGAAATACAGTAATTGATAAATAAATGAGAGAACTACCAGATGTGATACTTGAGTATCAATGCGATACTCGAGTATCGGTATTGTGATTGTGATACCGATACACATAGGAATGGTCTGATACTCAGAGTATCGGTATCGGACCATTCCGTATTGCGAGGGGAACAACACTATAGCATTGATAGCGAGATAGATAGATAGAGATAGACACAACTAATTAGCACTTGAACTTTAACTAAGTAGCACTTGTAACTAATGTACAAAATCACATATTGATACGATGCAATAATCGATTTTAATTATAGTAATACAAAATGACAAAAATATAATAAAACTTACATAAGCTTTGGCAGCCATCTTCTTCGTCATCTCTGTCCAGAAATCCGCTCTGAGTCAATCCTTTGTCCCGGAGCTCGAGTGGACATCCTTGAGTAGAGCTCGAGCGAGAGGTTCCTGACAGCATGGTGGTCTCCTTTGTCAAAGGATTCTTGCTCGTCCCACAACCAATCAAATTTTTTTTCATTTCTAATATCTTGAATATGAAACTCTTTTTCATATTTGGTTCTTATATACCAGAAGGTAGAGCCAAATGTGAAGCAGAGCTTCATATTCAAGAGATTAGAAATGAAAAAAATTTGATTGGTTGTGGGACGAGCACGGATACTTTAACAAAGGAGACCACCATGCTGTCAGGAACCTCTCACTCGAGCTCTACACAAAGGATGTCCACTTGAGCTCCGGGGCAAAGTTTTGGCTCAGAAAAAGAATATGTTGACGGAGCACATCCACCATCTATAACTGTGAGAGACCCATCTGAGTAGGATGTATACTCTGATAATATCTCCTCCAACACTCAATCCCACTACTGCTATTATTCTTTTAAAGGTGATCTCTCAGAGTATACGTCATACTCAGATGGATCTCTCAGAGTATCCTCTCTGGTTTGTTGTCGAGCCATAGGGTATAGTCTCTTCCGGCCGAGCCAGCCCCACCGGTTAATGCTTACCTATACATTATATTTCATATGTTATCCAAACATTGTATTTATAATACGTAGAGAGAAAGGGGTTCATTTATTTAACCTAACCCCCTATTCTATCATACATATGAATGAAACAGATTTCTACGTCCTTTTCGGTCCTCTCGTACTAGGGAAAGGTCCTCTCAATTGTCACGATCCGCACCCACTGTGAGGGTACGAGCACGTAACAATGCCCAACCTACGCCGCAGTGTCTGCGGTAGAACGTTGTTTTAGGTCACTATCTAACCCACCAATCACGCAATTATATAATGTACTTGTCAATATATCAACTCCGAATGGAGGACAAGTATAGATATAATGTAATCTCAATCACAGTCTAAGCACGATATGATAACACAGAAGATTATAACTAAGACTAAATAATAGAAATAAAACCAACAACTAATAATATAATCTCAGACAATCTCAACTACAAAACTCAACTTATATACAACTCCAGTTCTAAAACATGAAAGCTAAATAAAACAACTAGCTAATCTCCCGATCACTCCTGAGTGTCGGGGCCATAGGTAGCTAAGCCATCTCCTGGTCAATAATATGTAGGGCATGTGTCCTTAGGGCAATCATCTGTAAAATTTACAACAGGTCCAGTCAGGACAGGAACGAGTACAACTCATCAAGAAAACCCAAGTAATGACAGAGAACTATAAAGCAGTTATAGACAATTTTATTAATGAATATGGCAGTTTATATACAGGTGATGGTATGGAGAACAGATAAGATACAAGGAAAGTAAGTAACTAAAATAAGAGAAGAATGATTGCAATAAAGACTGTAAAATAAATCTAGCTGAACTAAAGTAACATAATAAGTCCAGGCAGTAAATGTAAACCAAGTGTAATCCTATGTAAATCCAGTACGAGATGAATCTAATACAAGATGAATCCAGTACGAGATGATTCTAGGTAGTGATCAAGAATCTAGGTGAGACCAGCTATACTCTAACAGTGTGTTTTAAAATATCGAGATCGACATGTAAACGGCTGTAAGTAATCAGGCACATCTTTCACTGATCAGGCGAGAGATGGCTATGCTTCTAGTACATTCCAGTTGGAGATTCCAGATTTGGGGTATGTCTACATGCCTTAATCAATATTTCTCTGCCCTGCAATACAAATGAATCCAGAATTCGACACGAGAATCGAGATGAGTCCAGCCAAAATATGGTGATTCCAAAAATAGATTCCGGAATGATTCCAGTGATTCCAGTAATAGAGGCCAGATAAGTAGGGTATGTGTGTCGCATACATGAATCCAGAAATATCCATACGTGTGGTATCAGAGAATCACATAAAACTAACTAGAACTGAAGTACAGTAACTGGCAATAAATGAGAGAACTATCAGAGAATGTACTCGCCTGATACTCTGAAAAGAGTAGTGTAATATCAGATGTCTACACCGGAGTCACAATGTCCTAAATAGAACAGTATAGGTTATAATGTGTTTAAAATAAGACAAATGATGCTTATCATGCAATCTACATGATTTCTAAACTAATCTAGGTCAAAGTCAACTCTAAGTCAACTCTGGTCAACTGTCTAGGTCAAACTAGGTCCAAGTCAACTCTAAGTCAACCTTGGTCAACTGTCTACTCAAGGTAGGTCAATACTAGACTATGGGTCAACCCAAGTCAACTTCACTAGTCAACTAGGTCAATCTAGACTCAATGTTGACTTTTGGTCAACTCCAGTCAAACTAGACTAGTCAACTAAGTCAACTAGGACAAACTTAGTCCAATCAAGTCTAATAAGTCTCACTAGGCCTAACCAAGCCTAATCTAGCAATCAAGTACAAGCACAAGCCAATAGGACCACACTAGTACAACCATGCCAAGTACCGTACACCAATATAATGTATATATGTACCATAGGCTATAGAATGATATGCAAAGCTATACTAGGCATGGCATATATAGGTATTATCATCATATAGAGATATACACTCATAGGCTATATGCCATATAGATAAAATATTTATATATATACATATAGGCCATTAACCTTTATATTACATATGAGATAGACGTGTGTGTGTGTACATGAGCGCATATAAATAGGGTGTATGTGCACATGACAAAAGAGTGTGTGTCTACATAGAAGACAGTGTAATGTATCAATGTGTGTGGCATACAATTTGTGTGTGTGAGTGCACTTGTGATACACTATTGTGTGATACATGAATGTAGGCTAGATGTATATATCAATGTGTGTAGGGCTTTGGGAAAACTGGGCTAGGTGTTCCTGTGTGTGTGTATGAAAAACTAAAATTGGTGAGCAATGAATGTACCATGTAGGTGTCAACTCAGGAAAAGTTTTGTGCCAATATGTAACAGCCATGTGTGTGTGTATAGGACAGTAGGTAGATTAGTTCTCAGGATTCAGATCCACATGACAGTTAGTTCATTAAAATATGATTAGTGCAATGTGTGTAATATAGGGAACCTCATAGGTTCTCAGGGAATTCCATGTTAATTCAACAGTTCAAACAATGAACTCAAAGTCCCAACTCCCATACCAACCAAATCCTATATCCCTACTCAAACTAAAACCCCCACATTGCAGTAGACCAACATACAGAAATAGGAATCTAACATGCCAATTTAAACACCTAAAATTTTAGCTTAAAGGATTTAAAACTCAAATTCAGTCAATATGTGAAAAATTCTGGGTTTCAGTCTACATTCAAAATCCTTTTCGAATCCAAAACCTAACACCTATCATAAACCAACATTTAAGTGAACTATTACATGTATAAATGATTCAATATGGTGATTAAAACATCAAATATCAGTGAAGAATATCAGAAAATTTAGAAGTGACAGTTCAAAACTGGGTTCTCAGGAATTCAAGTATTTGACAGTTAATAATAAGTCCCAAACACCAATTCAAAAACTAATCTCAATGCAAATCCTAACCAATCATTTAAGTAATACAACTACTCATGTATGGAATTTAAATAAGGCAAATTAACATCAATTCAGTTATTGAAAGGGAATCAAAGTTCAGGATCTTAAGCTAATCAGAAAAATCTCAGAAATATCAGTCTACAAATGCAACAATCCATCCCATAATCAAAATCCCATTCAAAGAGCAAAAACCCGAATCTAACATGTAAAACCCAACATGCAGTATCCACTACATATGTAGGAATCAAAATATGGCGATTAAACATCAATTAAATTGGGTTAAACAGGGAATCCAATCTCAGGAATTTAAAATTGAAAGTGTGTATCAGAGCAATGGGAAAATGAATTTCGAAACCTAAAATCAAGTTAATACTATAAATTTTTGGTTGGTAAACAATGGTGTAGGTGTCATAGGGCCACACGAGTCTTGTGGTGTCCTCACGACAGGACACGGCATGTCCAATCATGTTTGAACACACACAGATACTGCACAGGCACACAGCGTCGTGTACGCGTGTGTGTCGCCCTAGGACACGACACAGGGCGACCCGTGTCTCGTGCTCATGCACGTGGGTTCACCTAGGATAGGGCTAGGTCCTAGGGTGCCTGAAACGTGTCCACTTCTCGTGTCGTGTCAGCTTTTAAGCCATGTCAGTGGCTAGAAACCACGCGTGCACAGCGCGCGCGCGACCAATGCGAGGAGGATTTCTCCTCGTACATTGAACCATATGATCCCATCTTTTGGGAGGGTGATTGCAGATGATGCCCCAAACCCCTCGCCAAAAATGGTGTGTCCACGTGTTCGACACAGTGAGATATTGTGCCCGAGTAGTAGGACACAGTGTACGTGTGTGCACAGCGTGTCCAACACGAATTTCTGACACAATAGGACACTAAAATACCAGACACTCTTCACAGAAAATAAACTACACACCTAGATCTAGGACTTTATTCAAATAGATTTGCAAAATTTGCAAATCGAATCGGTTCAGACATTTCGTCGAACACCTAGCCTATAGGTTCGATACGTGTTCGATACGAACACGAAACCTAATGCAAATGACACGAAATTCCTCCAGAAGTTAGGGGACACCTATTCCTAAGCCATCATGCAATAAAATCGAGATTAAAACACAATTTGAGGGCGGTTACCTATAAGTGCAAATTGCAAGAAAAGCTCCAAATATGGGGTGTTCCTCTTGATGGCCAAATGCTCCAAATGAGCCCAAAACTGAGATTAACCTCCAGAAATATTAAATATACAGAAATTAGAACCTAATGCAAAAGATTAGGATGAAAAAGGAGATCAAATGAATAAAATAGGAATTTTTGGAAGGGGAAAAATACCTTTCTTTTCTCCAAGTGTTGGAATGATAAAAAGAGGCAAGCCCTAATGAACAAGTGTTTATATAGGGTGGGGATCCCTATGTGGCAGGTCATAAGCTCAAGAATTAGGGTTAGGGTTTACTAAATAGCCCATGGGCTTAAGTCATGATCAATCAAATCATTAAGCCATAGTCATTTCATGAAACCACAAGCCATGACTTAAATTCACGTAAACTAATCCTCCTAATCCAAGATTAGTTTCTAATGACTAAAAGTAGGTTAGCCTAAGTTAGACTAGGGTCACCATGGCTAGGGTTAGCTTCTAGGATAGTCCACTAGGCCTCAACAAGTCAAGGTCAACTAGAATTTACCAATTCAACAAATCACCAAATAATTCAAATAAGTCAAAATGACCAAATTACCCCTAGGCTAAAAATGATAATTAAATCATCCTAATGACATGGTTAGGCCCTAGGTCATGCAGTCTCTAGGGTTTCACTGGCAGCACATCAAAATCACAAGTCATGACTTAAATCAGTTTTCAAATAGTTTAAAAATTATTAAAAATCACCAAAAATTATAATATGAAATAAATATCAATAATTAATAATTATAATTTCAAAAATTCAAAAATTACCCTCATCTGGAAAACTGGGTGTTACATCAATGCTCTAACGCCCACACCGGATATGGAATGAACTGTCTCACGGCGTTCTGAACCCAGCTCTGGAACAATTAGGAGATTCTCTGGAAGAAATACGGGGTTCTGCTTCTGGTGGCAACATGCTGTTGGGTGGTGGTCCCGCTTATGGACCGAACTGTCTCACGACGTTCTGAACCAAAGCTGAATTCTTTCATGTGGATTTGAAGTAGTACTACCATTATATATATGTAGTTGTGGCACATCTACTTGGCAAAGTCGTCTTGCATTTGACCTACAACTATATTGGGGGTCGCCTAATGAAATTGCCTTATCTGGTATTAGCAATTACTTGCCAAATTTTCTTCTACATTGACCTCTACTTGGTCAGCAACCTTAAGAATAGTGTCCTTTGTTTCTTTGTAGCATGGACATCCTGATACCAATAATTCTTTCCTGATACTAATATTGCATCCAAAGTCATACTTGTAATTTTATGTGGCTTGTTCCTATATCAAACTTATAAGTGGTTTGTCCCCATATCAAACATATTAGGCCATCCTGATACCAATAATGCTCGTATTTTAATATCTGGTTCCTTGGATCTATTTAGCAGCCGCTACGTAGTTGTTATTGGTTCTTTCATCATTTTCTGTATTACCCATCATTTTACTTACCTTTTTTGTTTACTGTATTCATGTTTTTGAAATCTATTAGTACAAAAGGTTGGGACCTTAATGGAGTAAGTAAATTCTCCTCATTTATCCTTTTTTTGGTTTTTGTGTGTCTATGGTTTGTATTGTTCAAATTTTGAATTACAACCTTATACTTGTCTACCTCTAAATTGTATTCTAAACTTATGTTATTTCAAAAAGAATGCTCTCCCTTCAATTGAATCTAAAATGCCAAAAAAAGTTATGTTTGGAAAACTCTTTTTTTGTAGTTAATCTGTAAAACCTTAAGCATTTTACTGATTCTTGTCCAAGATCCTGAGATTCTCGAGTGAGGTATCATATTAGTAGGACCTGAGATGTAAATGGCGTCAATATTTGGTAGGCCAAAGTTAGCAGATATCTCAAATTTTGGGGATACTAGGATTTGGTAAATGTCTGAACCTCAACCAAGGTTTTAGAGTCCCTATTTCTTAACTAAGTTATTATCCAACTTTGGATCCTAGGCCTATTCTGTCCCTGATGCTTTTCGAGGTTGCTCTAGAGTAGTCATAGGCAAAAAAAGTGAGCAATAGACTCAACATCCTTGTTACAGAGTACACACATGGTGTCAACACTGATACCAAAAATGTGAAGCTTATCTTTAGTTACCAGCATTCTTTTGATGACTTTGTAAGTGCAACAACTTATGTTAGACATGTTTGGAACTAGACACTATCCCACCGGTCCATACATAGCTTGCTAATGTTCAGTCAATAATAAGCTGGCCTAACAGAGATCTTGCATGATGTGCACTTAAGTGTCGTATATTTGTTTGGAAAAGACCATGCCCTTCATTACTCCTACTTGATGACATTTAAAACCCAAAAATTTTCATTCAATGGACATTTATTTTACAAACGGTAATTCGTTTTATGGCTCTTCAAAGCTAGGTTTAATAGCTTCTTAATTCATGACCATTTTCATCATTG